>JAYDZE010516996.1:0-15437 GCA_034509125.1 Monilaria moniliformis
AGGTGAGGGGACCTTGTAGGATTAGGAATTTAGGATGTAAAAGTTAAATTTGAATTAATTTAATGACAAAAAATAATGAACCGGTCGAACCGGTTTCCGGTTTCCGAGTGAACCGCCCGGTTCATCCGGTTTGCAGCGGTCCAATTTAGCAGCGGTTTTTTAAAGAGAACCGGACCGCTCTTCTTACCGGTTCGCGGCCGGACCGGTCCGACCGGCCGGTCCGAACCGGTTTTTAAAACATTGGCTAATACTAATATGTTTTTTTCTTAATTTCTGGAGTCACCCTTGTTGCGGTCTATTTTAGGGCAGCTTATTCTGTCGGTTCGGTTCGATTCGGTTAGCCGAACCAGCACAAGGCAAATCGAAGGAATCGGAACCGCATCGGGCCGATTATTTGGTTGTTAACCGAATAACCGATCACAAAAATTAAAAATTCCAATTTTGCTCCAAGTAGGGTTTAGACCCCTGACTTCTTAGATATTATAAAGCATTTTATCCACTGTTTCGCATATACTTCATCTCATTTTTTCCACCTGCCCTCTTAAAGATTCTTTGGATTTAGTTAAATTTCAAAATATTTATCAATTTCTCCGCCCAATTACTTTACAAAATTTTCAAATAAAAAGTACCGTTGGAAAACTCTGAACCAAGATATTGTAATAGTGCCTATCTATCCAAGTACTCCTTAAAATTGGCTCAAAAATTCGCACGCTCACATTAATGAGTTTATTTAAATCAAATTCCAGATTTGGCGAAATTGAATGTTGATAATTGATTAATGTAAATATTTTGCTGATATTTCCTTGTTGCTGCAAATCCTCACGTGGATAATAAGCTAATGGGCTCAAAAAATGGTTGAAACTATATGTATTTGGAACAAAGTAAACACTTTGGGCCTTACAAATAGATTAAAACTTGGGCTAAGAAATATATTTTGGCAGGATGAATAAAACCAATGTCAATCACATCCCTGACGCAGCGACGAATCCAGAAAACAAAACTCGTGGGATCGAAACTGCTGTACGTGAGTTCGACGGCGGCTCGAAAGTCCGAATTTAATATAATTGTTTGGTACTCGTGAACCGACGGTGGGGTCCCCGCGCGTCCCCCTCTCTTTGGAAGAAGGGATGCTTCTGGTTTTCTCGGTGATTGAAACAATTTTGTCCTCTCCACATTACTATATCTCTAGAATCAATAATTTTATATGAGGAACTATTAAAACTCAATCACTTGCTTTCGCTGCTCTTCAGTTTTCTATTGAGGTTTATTCTGTAAAGATATTCAAATTAGATCAATGATCGATTTCTAAGTATCGTCGTACATAAATTTTATTTTCTTATATATTAATAGATAACGTCATAAAATTGTATAGGTCTACACTTTCATAAAGTTAAAGTTTTTATTTTTTGACCAATTTAATAAATAACTATTAGAAAGATATAAAGCAAAGGAATATGTCAGTTTTTCCAAATAAGGAACGAATTTCATTTTACTTTGTCTCAAAAAAGTCAAAAAAATGAAATATAGGATTATATTTAATAGTATCGCCGCACTCATATTCCTTCCCGCGCCAAATTCTCCGGTCACCCGCTCTCCCACTCAAACCCCACCGGCACCGGTATAACCGGTAACCTTCTCATTAATCCGTACCTCGCCGCACGCGCCATCCCACGCGCTGCCACAATTTATAGTCACGTAATTTACTTTCGCACTAATTTCAACTTTTCCGGAGATTTTTTCCATTTCCGTGAGGATGATGGAGCTGCCAAAGATCAGTACTAGCGAAGAAAACGGCGACGAGATGAAATCGGTGCCATTAGATCCGGATCGACAGGACCCGGCCCCTAAACCGGGGCCCGACCCTGACCCGATTCCAGATGGCGGCGCCTCAAAGCCAGCGGGGAATGGCGATACTGATGCCCGAGGTCTAGCTAGTATTGGTGACTCAGATTTGAAGGACATGAGTGGTGGAGCAGAGGAGAGCGGCGTCGATTCCGCGGCGGAGGGTATGAGGGCGAAGAAATCGGTGCGGTGGAGCCAGGAACTGGTGATGGAGTCGCCGGTGCCTAGGGATTCCGATCGCGGATCCGCCAATCCCTACGAGAATTACTCGCCGTCGCCGGCGCAAGATTCCTCGTCTTTCAATTTCAAAGGTTCGGAGTTGATGCGTGCACATATGTTGGATATTCGTGATTGGGACGGAGAGATTGGATTTTTCTGATTGGATATTGCGTATTGGTCTCGATGGGATAGAGATTGATTGCGTACTACACACTCGCACGCACGTACACGTGTTTATATATTGAGGTTTCCGTTAATTTCCTATATAGAACTAAAAACCTAGATATAGCAGCAGTAAGGTGGGTTGTGTGTTGGTATATCTCAATCTATTCTGAATTAGTAAGTCTCATTAGCTTTGTAATTTCCTTTATAATCGCATCTCTCTTAACGGCGTCATTAATTTCTGCTGGATTGTTACGGCTGTTATAAAATTGTTTGTGTGGTTGTGGATAGCTAAATTTATGTGGTGGTGTGTAGTAAGAGCAGATTTAATGAGCAATTTTTTGGTTTTCAGAAACCATGGGTAGCGTGAAAGATGTGCTGGGGAGATGGAGGAAGAAAGTCGGAGAAGCATCCCAAAAGGCTGAGGAGTTTGCCGGGAACACTTGGCAGCACTGTAAGCATTTCCTTTGCTGCCACTCCTTGTTTGTGTGTGTGTGTGTGTGTATCCATACATCACGAACTTCCTTCACAGTTAATAAATGATAAGAACTATCAAATGCTAAGCACGTGTTGTTGATTGATTATCTTTCCTCTTGAGTGAAGATGCTCGTCAAAAGTACCTGGTTCTTGATCGAGGGCACTTTGGACTTGTAGACTTAGCAAACACACACTAAGAGGGCGTTTATTTTGAGTGATAAGATAGATTGATAAAATATAGGATTGACTATTTGAAGGATAAGATGGTCAAATAAGCTCAAAATTAATCAATCCATCAAAATCAAAATAAGCAGTGATTTAGCTTGGATTATTTTTATCAATCCATTCTATCACTCAAAGTAAGCGCTCCCCAAGTAAAAGCACATGTTAGGGAGAAATGAATACATTGTCGCTGTAAGTTGTAGAACTAGCTGAAATTGAGGTCTTGATGCAGGGTATAAACTATAATGTTGGCTTGGCCTTTGGTGGAAGTAACTAGTGGCTGTTGACTCGTATATTGGTTTCTAAATCTGTGGATTCATGTGAATAAAAATTTTGTGGAAATGTTTACGACCATTTACCATGCTTGACAATATTGACTTGAAGAAACTTATTTGAAATTCTGAAAGACATTGATGAATATTAAGTTAGATGAATTAAGTAAACCGCAAATCCAAGAGCATCTGTTACTAGAGAATAGCAGCTCTTTTCATATCCACTAAACAGATCGTTGCATGAAATCCATTTATTCTTGGAAAAAGCACACATCAGAATTTAACTATAATTATTCTTGAATGGTTTTCCTTTTGGTGATATATTCAGTGCTATACATAGGGTAAGGCATGCATTTTGTAATAAAATTATGTAAACCTTACTTTGGTTGATATAGTGAAAACTAGCCCAAGCATGACGGATGCTGCCTTAGGAAGAATTGCACAAGGAACAAAGGTTCTAGCTGAAGGCGGTTATGACAAAATATTTCGTCAAACATTTGAGACTGTTCCTGAGGAGCAGCTAAAAAATTCATTTGCATGTTACTTATCCACATCAGCTGGTCCAGTCATGGGTGTTTTGTATGTCTCAACTGCAAAGCTTGCATTCTGTAGCGACAATCCACTTTCGTATCAAGATTCTGATAAGACTGAATGGAGCTATTATAAGGTGAGTCTGGAAGTCCTGGTATGGTGCATGTTTTTCCCATAATATTCGTTCTCTCTAACTGGTATTGAACAAATGAAGAGTCGCTAAAAGACTCTCATCCTATGAAAATAGACTGTACAAGTGGGAAACATATTAGACTAGTTGCTGCTTTGAAGTTTGACTTTCTGTCATTCTTGATCCTTCTCTTTACCTCTTAATTCGTTGCTGCATGTCCTGTTAATTGCAAACATGAGATAACTATTCCAATGTCCAGATTCTGTAACTTTTGAAAGAGATAATTGATGGAAATATATTGGTTACATCGTATAGGGGAAACAGAAGTGATGGCAGTTAGATGGATTGTAAACTTCCTAAAGCTTGAGCTAATAAAGAAATCTCCTAACCGACATCTTGAAGATATTTTATTGGCCATAAGTTCATTAGTCGTTTCTTTCATTCCCCTGTGTCTCTCTGGCGTTATGCTGCTTCACTGACCTAATCGTTTTTACTAAATCTCTGAGTATACAACTTATGTTATCTTGATTGGACTCTGATATTGTCGAAATTCTTACTATTTGTGAGTTTATGCATCAACCTCAAGTTCAAATAAAATTATCTTATGGCTGGAGAAACAACATTCCTCTAGAAAATATTGGAAACAAAGTGTAATGGGTGACTAGTGGTATGCTAAATCAGAGATTATGCAATAACTAGTGGCTCGATCGAGTTGGAGAAAGAAGTTCGTTGATTATCCAACATGCAGTCTTAATGCTTATGTGTGATATTCCATACATATAGATGTTCACTTTTTTCTCCTTTTTTTTTGGGGGGGGGGAGGATTTTGTTAACTATTTGAAGCTAATGTGGGTGGCAATCACATAGATTCAATGTGGACCATTTTTACTTGCACTATTTTTTTTACGCCTTTGGATGACAAGAGGGTTTTTCAGATTTGTGTTTCTTTTATGAGCTGTAGTGACATGTTAGATATAACTACTCATCATTCTGTTTTGTTTGGGTTGCCAATCATCCCAATAATTTCCTTTGTGCTTTTATAGTGACTATCTAGAAGAAAAGTATCATTGTTGAGTAAGCATGAGAACAATTTGATAAAACTAAACAAAAATCTGTTTATATTAATCTCATCTGCCATGTAATTGCTAAGCAATGTAGCTGCTCTACATTAGACACACCAGTTTGTTAAATGTGTTTTAAGTTTATAAACCATATGGATCAGGTAATTTAACGGTACCTTTCTTTGTCATAATCTTTGACAGGTTGTTATCCCATTGCATCAACTCAAAGCCATCAACCCTTCAACAAGTAGAACAAATCCAGCCGAAAAGTATATGCAGGTGATATCCGTCGATAACCATGAATTCTGGTACATGGGGTTTTTAAACTATAATGGTGCAGTAGAATGCCTCGAGCAGGCCTTGGTAGGTCGCGACGCTCACTCAGTGTAAAGCATCTTCACTCTCTCTCCTCATTGCAAAGAAATGGCTTTCTCATACGAGTAAATGTGTTTGGTCAACATTGATTGCACATGAAGAAAACTGAAAGTCGAGATCCCGAGAATCGTGCTTACCTTAGTTAAAGATGTCTTCTCATGTTGCACATTACAGATATTAACTCGTGAAAAGCGTTTTCTATCACATCATTGGTACATGTAACTGCACCATTATTGTCTTCTGCTTCTGTGCGCCATGTTAATGAGACAGCATCATAATGTTGTGATCAATATTTCTTGCTACTCTCCTATGATATACATTTACCTGTCTCGAAGGGCTTCACTCTTGCTAGTAGGTTCTACCACTTATCTTGATGTGTGGGCTCAAGATTTCGGCCGATATTCAATGAAATGTCTGTGATGACTCTCTTCAATTATTGGGCTTTTGTTTGTACATCCAAATTAATTTCCACACATTATTTCACTGGTCTGAATGTGCACGACATTAGTAACGTCCTGTCATATTATGACAGAACGGAACATCACATTGAAATATGAGAAGACATTTTCTGCAAGTTTGATACTTTTTTCCTTCAATGTATTGGCCCAAGTTGCTCTTGCATTTGATGGAACTGGACCGCAGATGAAGAGATTGTACACCACCTAACACCTCGTATGCTTTTGGTTTTTGAAGATGGGCTTGTCAAGAAATTAAATCTAAAACACCAATCACACATATATTTTTTTTTTTGAAAAAAAAGAAAAGATAAGAAAGGACCAGTACTTTGAACTATCTATCATACATCATGTGAGAGGTAAGAGATAATAATGAATATACAGCAAATGGGGGTGAATTTTTGAAAAGAAAAATGAGAATTGAAGTGTATATATATATCAAAATAGACATACCCTTTATCCCTCATGCAAGAACATACAATGATAGAAAAGAAAAATTATCATTTCACTTGAAATGATTTTGATCAAGAAAAGCACATTTTTAATGGGTATTTTAGAAAGTTTGTTCTTCTTTATTTAATCTGACAAATGAATTAGAATGGTAATGGAGAAGTTTCCTTTTGAGTGCAATCTTGATGCTGATGAAGGAAACACTAGAGCCTGTCAGCCCAAACATGGCAGCCTTTGCAAGATTTTAGCTTTGTAGTAAATGTTGTCATAGAGGGGACCCTTCTTTTGTTAGGGGGTTTCTATTTTATGTCCTTTTTTTAATTTGTATAAAAAATTGATTAAATATGACCCAATGCTCATGTCATAAGTTATAGATCTTGAAATTAAATGAAGGTATCCCAAACTAGGGGTGAGCAAAATACCCGAAACCTGAATATTCGAATCGAACCAAACCGAAATTTAAAATTTGGTTCAATTTTTTCGGATTTCGGTTCGGTTCAGTTTTTATTTTTTGCAAATTTCAGTTTTTCGGTTTGGTTTGGTTCGGTTCGGATATACTATAAACCGAAAAAAAACTGAAAAACCGAATTTATATTTAATATATTATATATATATATATATTAATAATATAATAATAACTAAATATATGTATATATATATATATATTCATACATTATTTGGATTTTTGGTTTTTCGGTTTTTTCAGTTTTTCGGGTAATTCAGTTCGGTTCGGTTTTTATTATAAAAAAAAAATTCGATTTTTCGGTTCGGTTCGGTTTGGACAAAAAACCGAACCGAAAACCGAATGCTCATCCCTATCCAAAACTATATTCAATATTGTTGCCTAAAGTTTGTTTAAGCTCCATCGATGGACATATTTCTTTCGTCCCACTTAAAATGTCTCACTTTCCATTTTAGTTTGTTCCAACCAAGATGACCCATTTTTATTTTGAGAAAAAATAATAGAAATTAAATACACTTTATTTTTCTCTCCACTTAGATACTATAAACAAAAACTTTTAAAATTTCGTGTTATCTAGCAAGTGTAACATTTTGGCTAGGACCGAAGGAGTGCTAAGTAAAGTCTTTATTACATAAGCATCCAAGAATCTAATGAAGTACTCAATCTGTTTCTCTGCAACAGTCACATGCTCCAACTGTGCCATGAAATAACAATGCTGAAATTGGTGGTATAATTATTTTACGTAGGCATCATCATTTTTGGTTTGTTTGGATTTAGGAATTGGAAAGAGGGAGAGAGAAAGAATCGAGAATTAAAATAAATAAAATATTTGTGAGTTACACCATCATTACGTCTTTGAAAATTGTCCGCCGTAAAATCTATTAAATCAATATGCACAATTGATATGGTATGTTGTTATATATGAAGATGCACTAAACATGTAATTCGTGGAAAAAGTAATTATGATCATTTCATCCGTCTTATAAAATAGTCTTAGAAGGGAATGGTATGGATATTAAGAAATGTAAGTGCGTATATTATAAGGGTATTATGAGTGAAGAAAAGGACCCGTACGTTAGGAAAAAATAGAACTATTTTTTGTAGATGAAGGAGAGAGAATGAAGGACGTAGATTGATTTTAACTACTATTGGGTAGAAAATTTGCACTTGATCTTATCTTTATAGATATAATTACAACTCTCTATTGAGCTATTGAGTATATTATTTTAGTATATGAAGGGATTCTTCTTCTTCTCCTTCATTTGGCCGCCGCTACCTTCGTCGTCGGTTGGCACTGCCACTGCTCGTTGTCGGTCGCTGCCATGGTCCTCGCTGCTATCACCGCCGGTCACCCCGACTCCTCCCTCCACATATCACAAATGCTCCATAAAATCAACTCTCACTACAACAAATCAAAATCGCCCAAACTACTAGTCTTTCTAATTCAATCACTCTTTCTCTTTCTCGACCAATGAGCAGCAACGAAAATCGCCAGAGTTCGCCGGAAACCGAAAAAGAAGAAGAAGAAAAAGAAAGAAAGAAAGAAAGAAAGAAAGAAAGAAAGAAAGAAAGAAAGCGAAAATGAAGGAGAATGTGGTAAAACTACCAGAAAACTGCATACATCAAAACATAAACATGCATATGTTAAAATAGAAAAATGTATATAATCAAAATAAATATTTTTAAAAAAACGAAACCTGCATATTTTAACACAAAAATCTGCATAAACTTTTAAAGACATGCATGTCGAATACTATTATGCGGGTAACTATAACAATATACATAATCTTCTTCTTCTCCTCAACGATTTCTTGTCAGAATTCTTATGATTGGCGACGGTTGCTCAGAAAATGCAAGCGGAACCAGCAGTTAGAATGACCAGAAATCGTTGGAGTTCATTGGAAGTCGAAAATGAAGAAGATGGTGGAGCAAAATTTCATATGCATATTTGTATATAACCGCATAGAGGTTTATATTCAATTATATGCATGTTTTTTTTTTGCGAATCTTATATTAAATTGAATTACGATTATTCATACTCTTACTATAACAAAATAAGCTTTAGACATACGAGAAAATCTGGACCATAGAATTTTTTAGATGAATGGATGACATTATATACTACATATTACCCAAGGCTTGGATAGTATGTATAAAATAATACTTTCTTCATGATTATATTCTCTTACATATAATATTTTCTCCATTATATGGTTTTTTACACACATAAATTAATAATTTTATATATTTAATAGCTACAACATAGGAACATTATAGCATGATGTGTCTCACTCATCTCGTTGACTAACATTTTGAACTCGATCGAGCCATTGACTATAGCTAGCTCTTGACCAAAATTTTCACGATGCAGCTCTTTCACTGTTTCACACTTATTGTTTAACTTTTGCTATTATATACTTTATTTTGAGATGTTACATATCTATATGTTTAAAATAGTAAGTACTTCAAGTATATTTTATATAAACAAAATAGCTTATAAATAGCTAGTTGTCTTGAATAATGTATTGTGTTTGATTTACATATCTATGACATTTAGAATTTACTCACACCGTTTCGTATTTTTTTTTTTGTTGTCCTACCTGACTTGACCTGTTTTTTTTCGACAATCATTTTACACTATATTTAATATGCAGGCCATACATTTTTACATTACAATCTTACTCTTCTAAATAACTGTCCTGAAAAGTAATAAGCCAAGTCGGACGGAACGAGTAGATTATTTAATTACGATAAAAAAATAAACATAAAAAAAATACATATACATTTGAAATTCGTACAAATTATCTTAATCCCTCTTCCTTTCCATTATGTAAATAACTAAGCACGTTCGAATTGAAAAAAAAAAAAAGGAAGGCCTTCCAAAGAAAAAGCTAAACCCTATGATGATGAGCAAGATTTGGCAAAATCACATTCACCATTTGCTTGATGTCTTGTCAAAGCATAGCTGTAATGAAATGAAAAACTCTGAAGTGCCAGAAAGAGACAGATGCAATATAGGAGACACATATATTATGTGGGAACCAAGTATAAAAAAATTAGACTTTGGTTTTCATTTGGGGTAGCTCTAGGGTACCTAGGGGCTAGGGTATGATGTCAAAAAGAACACATACTAGGAAAGTGGAGAAATTTATGGTCAGGGTTCAAATTATAAAATTTCACATCCTAGGTCTTTCCGTTCCGTCATCTGGCTTATGTTCTTTATGTAGCATTTAGACTGAATGACTCTATAAATTACGTCGATACTTCCACATATCATGGATAACGTAGGAGATATCGCTATTTTTCCCTGGGGAATCTTTAGAATTTTCACTGCTTAGCTTTCAATTCGCCTCTGACCATCAAATGAAATGTGAATAACTCGTCCTCCTCTCTTTGCAAGAAGGGGCGCTCCTGGTTCTGTCGGTGCTTCAAACAATTTTGTCTTCTCCATATTACTATATCTCTAGAGTCAATAATTTTATACGAGGAACTACTAAACTCAATCACTTGCTTGAATTTATACATTTTCTTTAGAGAATTCATAGTTCGTAGTTTATTTTTTAAAAAGAATTTTTAGTCTCACCCTTCCCTTATCTCAAAAACTCAAAAAATATTTTATTATATCAAGCAAGCCTTGTTGGATTCACACCTCCTACTTTTCTTTTCATTTTATATATTGTTTTTTTCTACAGACCTTTTCAATAGTTTTTAATTTCATTTAACTTGCACATTGCTAATTTTTTGGCATAATTGATCTAGTTCTTTTTGTTCGCTTTTAATATGAAGGCTATTATGTATCTATTTTGCATAGATATATAAGTCCTCTTCTTTTCTATAAATGATGAAAAAACCCTTAATATAGTTGGAAAAGTAGATTGATACACAAGACCCCACCATAATATTCTACACATCATAAAACGAAATTTTACTAATTTTGAAATATCATTAAGTAGAACTATATTAAAAGCATAGTATTTTATATAATAAACATTTGCCAACATATAGTATATATATATATATATATATAGGGATATATATACATATATATATGTATATAATATTAATTAAAATACTATATTACATGAAAGCAAGACCATTACATCATCACACAAGATAAGAATTATTATACATTTCATGCAGGTGAGACAACTATACCGCCACATAAAGTGGAAAATATATATAGAAATGATGTGGAATACTTTTACCATAATACCCATGAAGAGTGTTGGATGTTTCGAATAATTCAACACAATTTATATCTAAAATATAATAAAATTTATTAGGTACTAATATGTCAAAGTGAAGTACTCCCTCTCTACATCATTTATTTGTCACCTTTTAACTAGTACGAATTTTAATAATTTGGTTGATCTAGTTGGTAGAAAGTATTTTTTGTCCTAATTAATTGATAGAATATATTATGAATGGATTTTATGGTGGTCCAACCGTGTCATATTTTGTAAATAATTGAATAAAAAATGTTAAAAGATTAGATGTATACTATAAATGAACGTGATAAAAATTTTATAAACGAATCAAAAATTATATTATGACAAATAGATATTGGACGGAAGTAGAATGTAATATTGACGTTTGCGTTTATTATCCTCCGACCAATAGATATGGGATAGGTTTGGATGCCGGTTTAGCGGACCCCAACAGGTTCACCGTGGGGGGTAGGTGGGGGGTGGAGTGGGGTGGGGTGGGTGGGGGGGGGATGGGGGTTTTGAAGAAGTATTAGAAAGGGAAATGAGAGGCAAATGCCCTACTTTATAATATGGTGTGTAGTCACTATCTGGTTTATCTTTTTCCCGCAATTCTCTCACTTTATAAAACCACGCACAAAAACACTATACCTTATGTTTGATCATACATTTTTAAAGTTATAGCTATGTTTCCCTACCCCTATCTCACTCATCATGCATGCATGCTTTCCCTACCTCTATATATATATATATATATTCTACTTCCACAAATTAATTTTTCATATTTCATTTATATACAATTATTGGACAAATTAAACACAAAAGAACTTGCACAAATTTTTTTTTTGTTTTAGGATTATTTCTTGATTCTCCTATATGCAAGTTTATTGCGTTATCCGATGGTTTAAGGTTTAGGGTTTATGATTTCGATTTTTTTTTATGAAGAATGGTAGTTATGGTTAAGTGATCACTCTCATCGGTGGCGGATCCAAAACTAAAAAATTGAGGAGGCAAAATAAAATGATAAAAAGTTAAATATAATTAATTTTCAATATGTTTAAAGTTTTCACTCTCACAATACTTCAATCTCTTTCTTTCTCTAACTCTCACACAGTCACGCTTGTCTTTCTCAGTTACTTTCCTACAGATTCAGCCATTCAGACGGAGGGGCGACCATGATGGTTTTACGGCGACCATAAGGGGAAATTAGTCGTCAGGAGGGCCGCCCGCCCTTTGCCGACCCCCTGCATCCTCCACAGACTCTCATTGAATCTTGTTGGTCAAATAGATATATTACTCAACTAAACATGTATTAATGCAACCATACATGTAGCTATCGATCTCAAGAAAATCACCGTTGGTCAGCCTATCTTCAGTCAATAATTCAAAATTCTTTATCAATAAGGATGCTCGATAAATCAAGTGAGAGAAACACATATTGATTAATAAAAGTTGTGTAAGAAAAAACCATGGCTATTTGTCCATCATTGTTATTGAATACAATATATGTATATATAAAGGATATCTCACATGTATATCAATATACATAAACTCGTATGAAAAGAACTCATCGAATAAAAAGAATCCAATCATTCTGGAAGCCAGATTTTTGAGAGAGAGAGAGAGAAAGGGAGTGTGTGTGTATAATGGTGGTTTCCTTGGAGCTGACAGAAGTGTGTGGTGTGCGTGTGTCAGGACGTCAACTCAAACGTCTCTCCATCTCCATGGCCGCTTTTAAAGGATCACATGAACCCCGTAAGGAACGGGACCCCTCTCTCTCTCTCTCTCTCTCTCTCTCTCTAGTTATCACCTACCATTTATTTCTGTTCAAAGCTTCTGTACTGGAGTACAAGTAATCACACTATTAATATCAACAAATACAATGATGTTCCAGACCACACTATGTCACAACCAGTGTAAGAAAAAACAGTACTTGGGTTGTGTATAAATTCTAAACTTAATCAATGCAAATTAGGAACTACAATTCATAATAATTAATATAATACTTCCTCACTCTATTCAAAATGTACAACATTAAAAATGATACGCGTAATAAAATGTTAGATAGATATTTGACGCGTGAACAAGTCGGAATTGAAATATTTGGTACATGGACAAGTCCAAAATAGCGCACTGCTGGAACGGATTTGATCTCCAAAATTGCGCTCACTACTAGAGATGCTAATATTCTCAAGAAATCAAAACGGATGATTATATTGTATCTATAATGTAAGTATAGACCTCTTCTTCCACCAACACTGACGTGGCATTATTATGTGATGTCAGCGTTTTCGAGACCAGATCGGACACGAACTAACGCGCTGTTCGGTTCGATTTGGATATGAAAACCACTAAAATATTGAACTGTTATGACTCGAAAAATCCAACCAATTCTATTCGACCGTGAATCGGCCGACGGTTGAAGCAGTTTTTGATTTTTTTTTAAATGATTCATTTTTCTTACTATTTGCTTCCTGTTGCCCGTGCATTAACCTTGAGTTGCGTTAACCATCAAGTTGGAAATGAGAATGAAAGAGATGATTACTGAATATCATGATTTGAGTTTATATCTTTCAATTTGTTGTTATGTTTAAGATGTCTCGATAAAAACGTTAGTTTATTATTTGATATTTGAACTTATATGTAGACTTATAGACTTGTTGACATTAATGTTATTAAGATTCAAAACTTGTGTTCTACAATATTTTTTGTTTATCATTCACTAAATTTTAATAGTTTTTGGGGCTCGACCAGTGGTCAAACTGGTCCGCCCGATTGAATCATGAATCAATAGTTCCGTCAGTTCGCTTACCAGTTCGATTTTTAAAACATTACTTAGAATCTTAATTGTTAAAAGCTCGTTCAAGGTTGTTAACTAAACGATTTTTTTCCAAAATTGATAGTATTCTTTTCGCGTTAGCTATTGAGTAAGTTTGTAAAACGACTTAACCTAAAAATACAGTCATAGACCAGATACAATTTATATTTATATATTTTAATTAGTAATTAATTTAGAATTAATAATATTTGTTAAGATATGATGTATATATATATTATGTTATTATAAATAAAATAATTTATATTTCAAAAGAAAATAATTGATTTTTAAACATGAATCTAAATTTATAAAATTCGTTAATATTTCATTAAACTCCAATAAACTTGAACACGATTATGGTATTACAGAGTTGGACTGAGGCACTCAAAACAGAAAGTGTTATTCAAGGCGACATTTGTCACCTGCGACTTTGTCGGGGCCAAATTTCAATGTCGGCCGAAATTAGAATTGCATTCATTATCAATTAAAACATAAAGGGTGTCAATACATAAATCATAACATAATTTCTTGTTTTTACCAGAGGGAAAAAAAAAATCTCTGTATTAGTTTTTTTAGTGATACTAAACAGCTACATTATAGTTGTCCACACATGAATTTTTTTTTAAGAAATCAGAATGATTCAGTTAAAATTGGTTCACTTAATGAAATTAAATTTATAATCTTATTCTAAAATTGGTGGAAAAATGACTATTATGTAAATTAATATTAATGTATTATTTTTTTCGAATAAATTAACAATTATAGTCTTATGTGGGTGGCCACAATGTGGCCGCTCGACTTTATTGTTTTTTTTTTGGACAATTTAATAACTGAAAACGATGCCATAGTTTTTAATTTAGAGGAATAAATTCACTTATTCCAAACCAAAAGAAATAAACATAATCGTTTCATATGTGGTGATGATATATCAATTCAGGAATTAATTGTTGAATTCTTTATGTGTATTAATATGAAACACATTAATTATTTCAGACATCACAGATTGTATCAATATAATAAATAATCAGCACAAGGCATACAATACGATATAACACCGTATTTACAAATAAATCCTTAAGGTTTCTTAGAAGTTCAGTTTCATCCATAACAAAATAGAAATTATACAAAATAGTATCTGCACAATAGTCTCTATAATTTTATAAATAATCGTTTGACCCTCGTAATTATTTAAACTTATTCGATCATTTAATCGGGTCGTACGACAAATAGTGATTAATATACGACTGTCTAACGAAATATGTCGGACCATAATTATATGTTCCACCATACAATTATTACAATTATAAAATAAATTCATATTTGACTCACAACACATAACATATTCAACAAAATTATTAAAAATTGATGTGTAACTCAAATGATAATGTAGTTTTTAGAGTAACGTAGAATATGTGAGGAAGTACAAATTCAGAAGAACCACTGTTACACGTAAACCCAGACGCCAGACTGCCTTAATTGATTTCAGCCCCCACCCCTCTAATTTATTGAAACGCTATCACTCAACACACGCGCAGCCATGTCTCCCATCATCGGTCGAGTGGACAACACTCGGCCGGGCCGCGCGTGGTGGAACTATTGGATTCTTTTCTTCTGCTCCGTGGTTCTGTTGCCTCTGCAGATGCATTTTTTATATTTCTATTTTCTACTCTACTGTTCCTCCTTATTATTATTATTATTATTATTATTATTATTATTATTATTATTATTATTATTATTATTATTATTATTATTATT
>JAYDZE010517107.1:0-15434 GCA_034509125.1 Monilaria moniliformis
ATCATGATTGAGTGAAGGAGTGGGTGGGAGTGATGTGGTTTTTGGTATTTATATTGCTGCATTGTGCAGCGGACGAGGGGGGCGAGATATTAATATATCGGAATGTTTAGGGATTAGAGTTTGTAACAATTCACTCCATTTTTTGTCAACAAGAAATAGTAATCACCCATTTTGAAGCCCTAAGTTCTTGAGAGAGAAAAGCCAAGTTTAATTTTGCTTTCGGCTTCTATGTTCATACTTTGATTGATTCAATGTTCATATTTAGTATGTTTGTATGGCTAAATATGGCTAGGAATAGCAAAATAAAAGTTTATATGTTAAATCAAAATATTGCTAATTAGTCTTGTTGAATCAACAATCAATTGCCATTATTTATATTTTTGATAAAGACAAGGCATTTAAAGACATAAATTCATAGTTCCAACTTACTATGCAATATTAATCAACAAGCGACCAAAATATTCTATTCAAAAATGTTAAATTTTGCTAAGATACGAGTTTTATCTTATATATAATTAGTTTGTGTCCTAATTGGACAGAAAGCACCGACCAAAAAGTATTCGATTTTAGCCATAATCGGTTTCAAAGATTATCTTATGAGAAACAAGTGGCTAATGATTAATGCGTATTGATGGGTAATGATAGTACGGAATTGGTCGGTCGTCGGCAGAAATTATAAGCACTCGTAAAATTTTGCAAAATCAAAATTACAGGTGTTTTTGTAAGCAGAACGGCGAGACAAGGAAGACCCTATCATTGAGGCCTTTTTCGATCCTATTAATTTTAATTAGTATTTAATTTATTTTTGAATTTTGATTCCTTTATGAATTAAAATTTGTTTTAGGCCATTAAACACTTTAATTTTATGCTTTATGATTCATTCAATTTTTTTATTTTTATTTTTGGAGTTTCCAATAAAATTTTTTATGAATAGTGTTTACATGTATTCCATAGTATTCCTCACAATATAGCATATAAATGCACAACTTAAATAAAAGGTACAATTTAGATGTAAGAATGAGCATATGAGATTTTTCCTAAGATAGCAAAATTTGGGATTCTGACGCTAACTTAAAAAAGAATTAACCAAACCTCACATACAATATGAATGTCTTTTGTCCCATCATTTTTCTTATAGTTGGTGATAATGATCGCTCCACCAAGTAAAAGAAAAAAAAATAACAACATTAAATTAAATTTAAAAAAGGAAAAATAAAATAAAATACAAACAGTTGATAAATGATATATACGTGACACTTATTTCCTAATAAAAATACTTAAAAATGAAAGTGGAGGTATTGACTTGGAAGAACAAAATACGATCTCAACTTTATGAAAATCAGCATATAAATTGTACCATAATGTGTCAAATAGCAAAGAAATGTGCAGACATGACAGATGCGACGCAACTGCAAAGAATTGTATAGATTTGACAGCACGTGATGTGTTTGCACAAAATTTTGACTTGTATTGTCTTCGACTTAACTTACCTAGAATATTCGGAATAATTAGCCTTTTTTAATTTAATCGAATTGATTAAATATAGAAACATGAGTTTAATGAGTATATATATATATATATATATATATATTGGTGGTAGAGTTCTTGAAAACTTGTGAAGGCGACTAAAACCTTTATTCGACTATAATTGACGTCTTTTAGCTAAATCTATAGTTTGGTATTTTTATAATTCGATGATTTGGAAATATATATATAAGTAGGGAATCGAATAATCTGCACCTCATAAAATGCCAAAAAGAAAATGAATGAATCGTTTTTTAGTTGTCGATGAAATTCTAACTCGTGATATAATTATTTTTTTATTATAAATTCTTAAGAGAATTTATCTCTTTTTTTTAACTCGTAAATTCCTCATTTAACCAAACTGGAATGAAAATGACGGCACATCAGTAAAACTCAGAAACAAAATGATGCAATTAATTAATGCAACTAATAAATTTAATGCAGTGTTTTTGAGTGCCACTTAAGTTTCTTCCACCATGTAATATTGACCCTATTTCTCCAATTAAGTTTTATTCTAATGATGGAATAATGATTTCAAAATATGTTAATGGTCGACTATATTCGATTGATTTTATCAATTATATCTCAACTTTTAAAATTTATTAATTTTATCATCGTCTTTAGCAATTGTATCAATTATATCTTAATCTTTCAAACTTATCAATTTTATCCCCATCTTTCAAATTTGTATAGATTTTATCAATTATTTTTTTATATAATTATTTCTAAAAAAATTGAAGTAAAAATTAATATTCTTGTATAAATTTTTTTGGAGCAAAATAATAGGTCATCCTCTGACACATCATTGCACGACTCAATCATTGGAGTGAAATTTCGATTATAAACTTGATAAGTTGGAAAGATTGCGATAAAATTGATACAATTGGTAAAAGTTGAGATATAATTGATAAGTTTTAAAGGTTATGGTAAAATTGATAAACTCACTAAAAATCGGATAGATTCGATCATTAACAAAATTCCATGCTAATTTAATGAACAAAATTCCATAACAAAAGAAATATCGTGCCTATCTGTCTTTATAATAAAATTAATTTAATTTGAAGAACCGATCCAACTAATTGCTTGCCATGCATGCCTTTCAATGGAATGGGCATATCCATCGTGACTATGTGTATTGAATCAAATCGTAAACATATATATGAAATATATGAAAAAGTATACTTTATTTCTTAAATTATTGGTCATTTAATTTAAAAAATACCTAATTATTAATAATTATAATAAAAGATATAGAATTATATGAAAACTAACAAAAAGTGCATATTTTTGTAAATTTTCATATAATTTAAGATATTATATTGAATGTACATAATTTGGGATATAAATTATAGCTTCCCGACATATATAGACCGTACGTTTTATTATAGGACAAATGGAAGTAAAAAAAATCATAATATTAATAGTATAATGAAAATTCAATGCGAATAAACATATGGCACACCAACCATTAAAATTTTGGGAAAGCAAAACTCATCCACATTCAGTCGATAATTTAAATTAATTTAATAACAAAATTTATTACGAATATAATTTTAAAATTTAATCCAATAATTAAATCGTCTCAGAATTTAGGATTTATCTATCATTTACACGTAGGAAAATTGAAATATTAAAGGGGTTCCTGCGTAATTTCATGACATTTGTGGAGCACTTCCACAAAACACGAAAACGCAAAAGTCCTTGAGGTAAAACCCTCACTATTTAAAGCGCCTCCTCTTTTCAAAATTTCCTAAGGGCCGCGTTTGGACTGATTTCCGGCGAGAAATCCGATGAGAGAAGAGCTCGGAGCGGCGAATTTGATGGAAAATATGTGGAGAAGCGAAAAAAACTGATTCGATTAATTCCATGGGGTTTTGAAAAATCTTCGGAATATGATGGTTTAGTTAGTAGTTTTCAATCTGAATTTCTTTTTTCTTCGCTGCTCGCTCGTTCCTCATCTCGTTTCTCTCTCGGCATTCAGATATCCAAACGCTGCCCGCCGCCCCTGATGATGATGTTGCTCTGAAGGGTCAATTAATTTCAATTTCTCTGTTTTTTTTATCTATTTGTTGAATTTCTTAGCTTTTCGTGATATCCGTGTTTCTAAATTTGTTTAGGGTTTATGAACTTTTGTTCTTTATTTATCATACTCTTTTTCTTCAGCATAATTCTGGTGTGACTTTTTTATTCTTGTATGCTTGTTTCTCTGTTGTATTTTATCTTGGTGCTTTAGTATTCCCCTTCCCGAATTTGAAAAGTTGGGTGCTGAAATTATTTATGTTTTTGTGATTTTGTGCTGATGTAATGTCATATCGCATAGTTTTGGTCTAGATTTGGTATATCTAAGAGGAATTATCTTCGACGTTCCTTACTTTGTTTGCATTGCTTAGCATTAGTATTGCCCTGACTCTTTGATTAGTTTTTGATTTCGTGATGGTGCATAGATTGTTAATGAGGAATGTAGCTGCAAATCTGAAGAACAATTCTAGTGAAAAAAATAACTCGTGCCAGTTATGCTTGACTTTGGCGTCTCCCTGCATAAGATTTACTTGTTTGAGTTGGTGATGGATACGCCACGGATCATATATACGTTGTTTATACATCTCTGGCTTTTCCTGTTCATTATCTTGCCATGTTCTTTCAGCTCTTTATTTTCCTCGAATCTAAGAGTTAACAAAATTTTCTTGCTAGAATAGTTTCTTACCTGGAACTATGTGAAATATTCTGGAGATAGAGATAGAAATGGCCGTGACTGTTCTGCATATTGGTAATCAACTAGATTATGGATGTCTTGTGATTTTCATCATGTTATAGCCTATATGTTCAATTTCATTTCTCGTTCTAGAATGAGGGCATTGAGGCACTTTCTTGATGCATGCATACAAGTTGAATAAAGCCACAAGTTCTTGGAGTTTTTTCTCTCAAAAGATGAGTATATGCATGTTTGGACTTCTCTTTTGTTTAATTTTTCAAGATAACTTGAATCAAATGCTAATTCTATGGTTTTCGTCTATTTGAATTTTCATTCCAAACTGCAGTACATGTATCGTATCTGGTGCGGAACGGGGCGAATGTAGGATGTCGAAGAGAAGAAGATTCTTGACTATGTCAAGGATCAGATAATAGTCAGGCTCAAAAGTGTGACCGAAGTAGTTAGTTTAGGTCAGGTCTCGCGTATTAGTGGAGTTGGAGCTCACGAGACTATTGTGCTATTGTGAATTTCAAGATAGATTATAAATATTGAGTCGAGATTGAATTCGAAATATTTTAGTCAAACTCAGAGCTTGAATTATTCGGCCCTGTTCAATTACACTCGAATTGTTAGTGGAGATTATTGCCCACATAGTCATGTTTTTATTCTTTTAATCTCCGTAAGTATTAGAGCACAAAATGATGTCGTTTTTGTGCCATGTTATTTAAAATATAAAAATTACATGATAGGATCCAACAAGCTACATTAAGATTTCGGGAGGCAAAAAATGTGGCGTTTAATTAAATATTTTTTATAATTCGGGATATGTTCGATAAAATTTGTATAGTTTATGGTTTAAAGTGATATTTACTCTTTGCTTTTGTGATGAATTGCTATGGAAATTCATGGGCCATCCATTGTAGTAATCCGCAAACTGTTTTTTTTTATATATAGAATAAATCTTTAATAATTATCCATATTAGAAGCTCTTTTTTTGGGTCTATGCATCACATGACAATTCTACTCAAAGAGTCAAAGTGGATAATTTTTATTTATATTTTTATAGTAATAGCTAAAAACTCATACTTTGATACAAATGGCGAATTCTGTATATTCACAATTATATAAAGTCCTAACACATTGATCGTGCGCCGCATAAGCATTAGATATTATTTATCTAACATAGAAAACATACACCTAATGAGTAGCTGGTTGAATTTCGATGGAAATCATTTTATAAAATATACTAATGAGTAGCTGGTTGAATTTCGATGGAAATCATTTTATCTTATAATTCAATACCTTATTTCATTGTGATATCATGCGATAATTCATTGGCAGAACTGTTGAAAACAAATAAAATTACAATAGAAAAATAAGTTATAAGAATGGTATTATTTATATTCCTTTTTCAACATTTATTTCAAACGTTAATCTATATACTTGTATATGTCGCAAATTTCATTAAAAAGTTGTACTCATCTCAATCCCGTATAATAATACCTGCTAATATTTTTTTTATTAAAACGGGCTAATTTCACATGTGCATATTGATTTATCTTTATAATTTATATATGTTTCAAATATAACTTAAAAGTGCTTTTACTACCGATTTTATTCGAAATCCGAATTTTATTAACTACAAATTACCCAAACACGTAAATATCATATTGTTTAAACTTTCAACTATGAGAAATTATTAATAAAATTTTGTACTCTTTGCTTAAGAAAATATAAAGAATACAAAATGAGTATATAAGATAAAATAAGAATAGATAATGTAAGAGAAGTCATGTAGGCACATGAATCAAGGTGATGTCTGACGAGCCCAAGTTTGTGCTTGTTTATGTGTCTTTTTCGGATGTCTAGATCGAGTTTTTTTATGTTTGTTTGTTCTGTGTGTTTTCTTTGTCTGGGATGACACATTTGGCCAACAAGGCAGGTATAGGCAAATGAGGCAGTTTTTGGAGCAAATCGGAAGATTTTCGCCAATAAAGCCAAAGAGCACAGTGGGCAGATTCCATGCTAGGCAGAGTGGCAAGCATTGGATACGAAGCATGAGCGACGTGTTGGCCTGACTAAGATATCGGGCAGAAATCAACTCTGAGGATGACAATGTTGTGGTCAAAGTGGCGCTGAGAATAAGAGAATAAAACATAAGAAACAAAGTCGAAGACTGGCCGCAGTAGAAGAACGCTATGGGCAGAGCAATGAAAAGTCATCTCCAAGGCAGTGGATAAGAAATGAGATTTACTTTCCTTGTCGGGAACGATTGGAGATAGACGCAGTCTAGCGGATAAAGAAATAATATGAACACATAATATGAAGATGGAAATAAGATATACATGGCAATCCAACGACCAGGCCTAGCTCCGAGCCTGCACCATTGATTAGACCTTCCCAGCAGCCCATAGACATTTACCTATAAAAGGAGCGCATGATCATGCAAAGAAGAGAGCTCGAGATTTAGAGAAAGTCGGAGAAGAAATCTCCGACATACTTTTCAGACAAAGTTTTAGTTTAGTTTAGTTTAGTTTTCTTTTTTATTAGAGTGGCTTGAGGAATAAACAAATCCCTTGGGACACAATAGTTTAATTGTTGTTCTAATTTGTGTCGGGCGGTTTGCTTATGGTACTGTTTTGTTTATTAATTCAAGTAAGTTCTTTTTATGTTTTTTTTTTTAAATTTCTTTTGTCTTCGCTTCTTTCTTTTTATGTCTAGCTAAGTCTGTAAGCATGATCTGGGCAACGACAAGTGGAGTGAATCTATGAATTCGTGATATCTAATTTGAGTAACCATAACGGCATGTTTGTATTATTTAAGTGTTAGGTTTGATTCCAAATATATGGGCAAACTAATTAATTAATTGACCACTAATCACTTAGGGGTATCTAGATCACAAATTAATTAGGCCCAATGATGTATGATCCGGCGGCAACCTAGTTATAGATTGACTGTTACAGGCGGAAGGTGTACGTCGACAGGGGCATAAGTAAGATTTTTTTTTCGGGTCTGACTAATTTAAATGCTCCTTGATCAACACATAAGACGATAATATTAGGATAAAGTGTGTTGACCAGGGTAGAGAGTGAAATATATATATCTAATAAAAAAGATGGATGAGGAATAGGTTTGTTGGGAGCGTGACGATTAAAAAAGGACTTCTACATTTCTTGTCTATAACGATGATATAAGCATGTAGTGGAAAATCTTTGTATCGATGACCGAATAATCTTTGCTATTTCAAACTAGATTGTTTGTCTTATTGATTAATTTCAGTTGATTTCTTTTTTCGTTTGTTTTACTCAACTCGATCACTGTAACCAATCAATCAATCCAATTTTTTGCAACACTTTGGAAAGATAAAGAGGAAGCACTTGTCAACTTCATAAGGATCGACCATGTACTTATCGCTTGCTCTATCGCAAGTAAGGCCAGACTATAATTTTATTTTGCGAGTGTTAACCACGACCACATCAATGCCTCCAATATATAAAATAGAAATAAGATTTAATTAAGAAAATTTTGTTCTCTTTAATTATGAATATATTTGAAAATATTAAATAAATACAAAATTATAAGATATAAATATAAAATGCAAAAAATGAGTATTTAAAATGAATAAGAATAGAGAATGCATGAGATAGTTTTCCAAATCTGTATAGTAATATCCATTAATTATCAAAATATGTAAAACTCCGAATGAAAGAGAGGGCTTAAATCCATTTTCCATCATATATATAGTTATAAAATATAGTTTTAAAACTATTGACAATTTATCTCACTATATTAAATTGAGTATTGCCCCTTCATGTTTGTATTCTTTTTACAATATGAAGTTTGCAAAACGCAAAATATATGAAATAAATATTAGCTTAATTAGTTTGTTTGTATTATTTGGAAACTGAATTCCCATATAAATTCTAAAATTTTGTTTATTAAATAGAAGAGTATATGTTAATTTCCCAATTTATAATACATTTTTTAAATGTCCCAATAATTATGTCCATATTGTAACACTTTAATACTTATTACTTAAAAATAAATTCAAATAATAAAAGTTCCTTCGAAGTGATTCATGAAAGAAAGTTACTTGAAAATTAAAATTAGCCAAATTAAAATTTTTAAATATAAAATATAACTGTTTAGTTGGTTAGTTAATTAATTGGCAAAATAATATTTAAGGTAGTGATATTATAATTATATTTAGTTTTCTTGTTAAATTAAATAATTAAATGAGAGAATATGAATATTTATTTAAGATACATTTGAGTAAAATTGCAATTTTATTTTATTTTTATATGTAAAAGATGCCTACTACCTTTTACAAATTAAACAAAGCTCACGAGTGAAGTGGTCGAATCAGATCATAAAAACATGATGCAGTAAAAGCCCTAATCCAAACAACCCGACAATTAGCTCGTAGCTCATTAATGGCGGAATATCCAGAATTTAGCTTCGAATGCGTGATTGTGTGCGAGACACGCACTTGCGCTCGTGTGAAATCAGTCAAGAGATTACACTCAACTCTTGTGCTAGCAGGAAGTAGGCAGCTGGTGGTTGGTTGCAGAATACATCCAATTTAATTTCGTTCATTTCTCCTCTCCAACTATCCATCTATTTATGCACAGTTAGGTCGCAAACCGTTTTCATAAAAACCGCATGCATCTCCGCTGCTAATCCCCCAATCCAACCGTCAAAATCCTCTGCTTTCGCCGGCCATGACGCCCGCCCGAGCATTCGCCGGTTTGTTCATCCTGCTGGCGGTCTACAGCGCCGTCGATCCGTTCCGGCACTCCGCGATTTCCGAATTCCCCGATTTCGAGTCGGTTAGGGTCGAGATGCCGCCGTGGTCCGCCCTCCCTGTCGAGAGGGACCGCGAGAATCTGCTCCAGAAATCGGAAATTAGGTTTTTGAATCAGGTGCAGGGGCCCGAGAGCATGGCTTTCGACCCGAAGGGCCGCGGCCCGTACACCGGCGTCGCTGATGGCAGGATTGTTTTCTGGGACGGGGAGAAGTGGAATGACTTTGCCTACACTTCGGCTAATCGGTGATTCTTTCCTCTTTTTTCTTTTTATCTTTATTTTTCTTGTCTGAAATTTAGGTACCTCGACTGTGTGTTTGTGTGTGTATTCATTTTATTGCAGATGTGTTTGATTTAGTTACGAGTTAGTCTGTTTCAGTGTTGTTTTTCTATCTATGGTTTTCAGATTATTGAATTGTTTAATTTTCTGGTTTATGTTGGGTGATAGTATTTGTGTAATTTGAGGAATCATTGGATGAAAGTTGTTCTCCCTAGATAATTGCTGCATATTCATCTTGTTCCATCTACTATTAGAAAATTTGCTCATGTATTCTGGTTATGGTTTGAGAAAGAATATGGAAGTATCCCAATTGATCATACTATATTGGTTGGTTGTTGTTTAAGGTCATCGGGCCTATGCAATCCGAAGCTATCAGTGCTGAGCTACGTGAAGAACGAACACATTTGTGGCAGGCCTTTGGGGCTAAGATTTGACAAGAAGAGTGGTGATTTGTACATTGCTGATGCATATTTAGGATTGATGAAGGTTGGCCCTGAGGGTGGTTTGGCCACGTCTTTGACCACTGAGGCAGAAGGCATTCCCCTGGGATTCACAAATGACTTAGACGTTGATGATGAAGGGAACGTCTACTTTACTGATAGCAGCACTAAGTACAGAAGAAGGTAGGTGTGGATTTTGCTGATTATCAGTTCGTAGTGAAAGTTGTATTTCAGTTTGGAGGTTTAGGAGAGAGTTTTGGTAAGTGCTAAACAATTGATTCTGGTATCTGCTCGTCTCAGGAACTTCCTCCAGTTGATTTTCTCTAGCGAGGATAGTGGAAGGGTGCTGAAGTATAGTCCAGACACAAAAGAAACCACTGTTCTTGTCCGGAACATACAGTTTCCAAACGGCATTTCCTTAAGCAAGGATCATTCGTTCTTTGTGTTCTGTGAGTGTTCAATTGGGAGGTATGTGCAATGATCATCCTAAGTTTACTTGATTTACAACTTGAAATTTGATCATTTGTACATTTTTGCAGAATGGATATTATCTTTCAGCTATGATCAACATTGAAGGCACGTTTCTTGAATTATAATGAGTTTCTATTATCCAATTTGTGTAGGTTGATCAAATACTGGTTGAAAGGTGAGAAGGCAGGGACATGGGAGCCCTTTGCCGTGCTCCCCGGATTTCCGGACAATGTACGGACAAATGAGAAGGGCGAGTTCTGGGTAGCAATCCATTGCCGGAGAAGCATATACGCGCACATCCTAGGTTTGTATCCAAAACTCCGGCATGCCTGGCTGAAACTTCCGATCTCTGCGAAGCTCCATTACCTGATGCAGATCGGAGGGCGGATGCATGCTGCGGTGGTGAAGTACAGCGAAGATGGTAAGCTTCTGCAGATTTTGGAGGATAGACCGGGGAAAGTAGTTAGAGCAGTAAGTGAAGTGGAGGAGAGAGATGGGAAGCTTTGGATGGGGAGTGTGTTGATGTCGTCTGTTGCAGTTTATGATTTAGAGTAGATTCGTGTGTTGTCTGTGAGAGAATCCCAATTGCCTCGTTTAGTTTCTGCTTATTTTGTAGCTAGTGCTGAATCAATGGATGTATACATGCAGCAATGGCTTCTTTTGCCACACCTGTATTGGAACTCTTCTCTTATGTAGGTGTTGTTGCCTCTATTTAGTTATTTGTCTTTTTTTTTTTTTACACATAGTTGAATGATAGGTGCAGTATACGTAAAAGTTATGGATTTAATTAATTTATATAAAAATGGATAAGTTCTATGATAATTTTGAATAATTTCGTATACAAAAGTTTTCCATCTTATTAATTGAGCAAGGATAGTATAGGTATACCAAAAGGATTAGGAATATACATTTTATAATATAGTATAGTATTGGGTTTGTGTATTATAAAGTAATTCTTTTAGTTGAAATTTATAGTTGAAATTTATATTACACTCTCACGCATACTAAATGATTTGAATCTCTGATCTCTTGATTAAAAGGGGAGCGTTTTACAAATTAAACTGTGCTTCATTGTTATTAAATGAAAGTATATTTGAAAGAATATATTTTTAAAAGGTTAATGATTACCAAAACCACATTATTTATCCGAATTTACAATTCCCACACTATTTAAAACATTACAATTCACACAATTTTTTTACTACAATTCCAAATATTTTATAGTAAACTTATCTTATATATTAATTAATTGTGCTTGTGTTGGTGGTGTGATGCGACTAACTATTTGTTCTGATAAAAAAAAAATAAAAAAAATCAAACGTCAAATCCTTAACTTTCTTGCCCGATTCCGGCACCGGCCAACTTCATATACGTCAATAAACTATTTAAATGTTAATTACTTACGTTTAATTCGCGAAAAATCCTGAAATAAGAAGAAACTGATATTTAATATGTAATCTTACAATTGAGGCACCTTGGTTGAGTTTGAAATTTTACACGGAGAGACTAATTTGTCCTAAGTTATAAATGTTAGGGATCTATTTGTTTCTCGTTGTATATATTAGGAATTAAGTTATACAAAATATAATGTCAGAAACTAATTTATCTTTTGCTAGGGGTGGGGAAAAATACTAAAATACCAGGGTTATCGTACCGAAAAAATATCAAAAATATCGAAATTTTGGTGAACCGTAAATTTCGGTAAGGTATGATACCGTACCGAAAGGTTACGGTACGACAACGATATATATTTCAGTATAACACGGTATACCAAAAATTTGATATATACCAGATATGGTATATACCAAAAAGTATGGTAATACCGGATTTCGGTACGGTATACCGAAAACACGGTACAATAATGGTATTGAGAATTCTCCATACCGAAATATTGGTATACCGAAAAATTCGGTAAGATAACAGTATGATATTTACTCATATATGCTTTTTCGGTACGGTATACGAATGACAGTTAGACACGATTGCCTAGAATTGGGCCATGCCTTATTGGGCCTACAATCATTCGCGACTCAAAAATTAATCGGGCCTCTCAACGGCATGTTAATTACGCTACATGTGTGAAGATCGACGGCTGAGATTAGCCAACGGCAGGTTAGGGTCCCACTGTTTCATGCCGCGGCTCGCTTGAATCTCTTTGAGAGTTTCTTCCACTGCAAAACCCCTCTCTTCTCTCTCTAACGAAAACGCACCGAACTTGTCGCACAGATATTCCTGCTTGAAGTGCTCGTGCTTTGCAGACGTCGGAAGTAATCGTCAGATAATATTCCGTAATTGAGTAATTTTCCCGCTTCTCTCTGTTTATATCACACAACACACACTCACTCTGTGTGTCTAGAGCTCTTTTGCTTTTAGTTGATCTGTGCATTGCATGGGCAGTCTCGGGATGACTGAAGCACGAGAACTTCAGGTATATTGCCGTCGTTTATTGTCAATTATAGATATATTTCACTATTCCTGACACACTGAAGAATGAACCCTAACCTGTGTATCTATATTCATTATATGTGATGTTCTCCATGTGAAGTAGTGAGGTTGTAGAAAATACCATCTAGACTGGTCTCATTTCAATGGATTCTCGTTTTATGTACGGTCGTGTAGGACTTTATTTCTTACATTTCTTGTTACAGTTGGTGTTTTGAAGTGGAGAGTTGGCTGCGTGAAGCCAGTTTCTAGATTGAGAGATGGTATGTTGAAAATTAGGTTTACGGCAATTTTCTGCTTATTTGCTTAGTTATTTAAGATACCATTCTTTTGGGCCGTCTCCCCCTGTCTGAGGGCTTGTGATGAAGGAGTCTTGATATTCTGATATACAAGTCATTGAAATATTCTTCTCTGAAAATTTCAGTCTCAAGACATAAGAAAGTGGTTCATGAAACAACATGGTAAAGACACTGGAAATGGCAATACATCTAAGCAAGAAAAGCCATCTACACCTGAGAAGCCTCCTGTTGTAAGTCCTCACCTGGAAAATGTCATTTTTCATTACAATCATTTTTGTTTCAGAAGCCCTTTTCCTGTAGGAAGAGCTCAGTGTGCTCGTGCATTGTAATGACATTTAGGTAACATGGCATTATGGCACCTCT
Source organism: Monilaria moniliformis (assembly GCA_034509125.1). Lineage (NCBI taxonomy): Eukaryota > Viridiplantae > Streptophyta > Magnoliopsida > Caryophyllales > Aizoaceae > Monilaria > Monilaria moniliformis. Next base: position 13,316 of record JAYDZE010517107.1, read on the forward strand.
ATGATTATATAGAATGCCAGAAATTACATTTTTCATGCATTTTAACATGGATACATGATATATTGCAACAGAGTTACTTTGGGAACTGCGATTCAGCTGAAATGTTTTTCTATATCTGGGGTGTCTAGGTACAAGAAGCTAAAGAATCTTCCAGTAGGAGGAAAACAAGCAAATATTTTGCTAATGATGCACAGAGTGTAAAAGATGAGATGGAGGTTGAGGAAGTTTCTGAAAAGAAGGCACAAAAGGGTAGTACAGGGTCAGCCAATTTGAAGCCTCCAACAAGGAAAAAAACCCACAGATTGGAAATCGGTGATGATGATGATGATGACGATGATTTTTCCACACCTACCTCGAGGAAGGGTTCGCTATACGCCAGTCCAAACAAGAAGTTGAAAAGTGGATCTGGTAAAGGCGTTGCTCCGAAAATTGTTGATGATATTGATGAAGATGACGATCAAACAGTAAAGTCTAATGCAAAATCTGCTGGAAGTGGTAGGGGTAGGGGTAGGGGTGCAAAAGGTTCTGCAGTCACTCAAATTACTGTAGAAAGCATGGATGTTGATAAGAGTGATGCAGAGGACATGGATGATAAAGATGCTAAATCTGTGAAACCTGGTGGGCGAGGCCGTGGTGGAAGAGGTGCACCAGCAGGCGGAAGAGGCAGAGGTGGTGGAGGAAGGGGTGGTTTTATGAACTTCGGTGAGAGGAAAGATCCTCCTCATAAAGGAGAGAAGGTATGGCAGTTGAGAAATTGCGAATGTCTTGTCTTAAATATCACTTCTTGACCATTCATTATTGATTTTCTTATTCATCAGGAAGTTCCTGAAGGTGCTCCAGACTGTTTAAATGGTTTGACTTTTGTGATTAGTGGAACACTTGACAGGTAATCCTTCTATACAAAAGTCTTTGTATGCATATCATCTGATTTTTGTCTTGTTCCATCATAAAAAGATAATGGGACTGTGTGTATTTGAATGCTAAAGTATACACTTACTTGTCCATATGTTGCCATAGATTTTCTTGGTGCTTTCCCTCTTTCTTATTCAGTATGCCTTTTCATTGTTCCATTCTCCAGTTTAGAAAGAGAAGAAGCTGAGGATCTGATCAAACGTCATGGTGGGCGTGTTACTGGATCTGTCAGCAAAAAGACGGTGATTATTTTGATAATTAGATTTTATATTGCTTATTACTAGAAATCTCTGACATGGTTCTTGCAGAATTATCTTCTATGTGATGAAGATATTGGTGGACGGAAGTCTGAGAAGGCCAAAGAGCTTCGGCAAGTTTCTGATTTTCATCTTTTTCTGTTGTACTTGGTGATATCAAGAACATTCTCCTGCTTCTGTCTGACTGCTGTCCTAAGATTTTCCGCCTCTTTGATCTCTTCCGCAGTACTGCTTTTATCACGGAGGATGGTTTGTTTGATATGATTCAAGCATCAACTAAATCAAAGAAGCCAGTAGATAAGGTTGCTCCATCTCCTCCCAAGAAGAGCCCTCAAAAGCCTGAAAAAAGTAGTATGTTCCCGACCCACACTCTGATGTTTTGATGAAGCTATCAATGAGTTCTAAATTGTATGTAACACATGTATGTTCCAGCTATTGGAAGCATAAACTTGGTTTTACTGTTTACTTTAATGTGTTTTCCAGAACAAGCCAGCCAAACCATGACAAACTCGGATACAAAAGGATTGGCCTCTATTTCAGCATCTTCTAATCGAAAAAACCAACCTAGTTCACAAACTACTCTGTCATGGACAGAAAAATATAGGCCAAAGGTTCCAAATGATATTGTTGGGAATCAGTCTCTGGTATGTGTTTAGTCTTTATTTCTCTAGCTACCTTTGGGCAATAAACTTTATAAAGAGTTATACTCCTGTCAATGTTTTATTAGTGATAGTAAACGGTTGATTGCAGGTGAAGCAACTCCATGAATGGTTGGTAAACTGGAATGAACAATTCCTCGATGGCAGGAAAAAGGGGAAGGGAAAGAAACAGAACGATTTTGGTGCTAAGAAAGCTGTGCTTTTGAGTGGGACTCCTGGTATTGGGAAGACTAGCTCAGCAAAGTTGGTTAGTCAGATGCTTGGTTTTCAAACAATTGAGGTTAGGCAGTT
>JAYDZE010517218.1:0-15432 GCA_034509125.1 Monilaria moniliformis
AATTATATCTTTAGGGTGCATAGTGTTTATTTAATTTCGGAAATTTAGTTCTAACATTTAATATACTACTGAGCTAGAGAGCTCACCCCACTACAGACTATCTTTTGCAGATTAGGTTCTCGTCAGTGCAGCAGCTGCGACACCATCAAGTCACTGTTCCTTTTGGGTACATAATTGATTATATTAGATCATGTGGCATGTCAGGATTTTGATGTATAGGTATATTGGTCGTGATTAAACTGTTGTGCATATTTTGTACATATATATAGTTACCTTTTGTTTTCAACAGGATTACCGGTTTTAAAATTTCAAATATGTATATAGTTTGTCTGATCGTGACACCACTTATTCGGTTATTTAGTAATCGAGTAAGGGATGTTACAACTGCATGGTCACCGGATTATTCTCATATTTTCGGTTCACCTCACTTCAATTTTGATATCAGCATAAAAGCTGAATCACATTAATGCAGTATTTATAGTAGATTTTTCCTCCTTTGTTGGGCATTTCAAATTTTGATTGATTCTCGCAATGTTACGTAGGAAAACGGTGGTGGATCGACAGTGGCGGTGTATCTGAACGCGTATGATCTCACCGCCATCAATGGCTACACTTACTGGCTTGGCCTCAGCGTCTATGAGTCTAGTGTAAAAAGAGGTTAATATATTTATTATAAACTAAATGGAAAAATAAAAAAAAAATTAATTATTTTTTGTTATCAGTTTAGATAGAGGCTATTATGAGTAAAATAAGGGATGTGAATAAAATTATTCTTTTGAAATATATGCACTAAAAAACGGAGTTTACAGATGGAATTACTGTCAAACGACCATCTGTTGCCATTTACCGACGAATTGTCGACGGCAACTCTATTGGCAAGTTTTCTGATGCATATGCGACAGTAGTTGGCACGACAAGCACAAGACAAAATCGTCGGCAGATTTACCGATGGAGTGACTGTCGGGAATTTTATCGACGGACGAAGAATGTCAATAATCATATATATTTCGACAGTTAATACCGATAATCTGTTGCTAACGTGTTATTATTATAAAATTTATTTAAATGTATCAAGTTTATGGCCAAACTTTATCCATTGTTATGTTGTTATAATTTCATTTTGAATAAATTTGTATTAATAAATTGAAATTACCGACATACTAAGTTCTGTAATAATCTATGTTTTAAGCATGCTATGTTACATGTCATGTTATGTGTTTGAATGTTAATTAGCTAGGAGTTCTTATAACATGCCTACCTAAACTTCAAGGAATAATGCTTATGTATGAATTATAGCTTAGGAAATATAGCAATGAGTGAAAATCACCAGTGGATATATAGATGGTGCATTCCCAATGGTGATTTCAATCCTGAGTTTCTCGAGGGGCTTGACGATTTCATTAGTTTTGCACGTAGTAAACCGTTATATATGGACAAAGTTAAATTAAATGTACATGTGGAATGTGTGATAATAAATATGTATAGGCCGACAAACGAAGGTGAATTTCACATTTTTAAGTTTGATTTTGTAAATAATTACCATGTATGGAGGTTTTAAGGCAAAACATCAATTCAGGCAGCTATAAATTCCTTTAGGGTGTGTTTGGTAAAATGGATTTGGAATTGCAATTATATGGAATTGAATTTGAAGTTATGATATTCTAATTCAATTTCAAATTCTTTGTTTGGTAAGTCAAAAATTAACTAAAATTTGGAATTGACTTTTAATTGAATAATTTTTTTATTTATATACATTACGCAATTATAAATTATTTTTTTATATATTTTGAGTTGTATGTGCAAGTGTATGTGTTGTGTGTGGGTCATGTGTGGTTGTTATGTGTATTGTGTGTCTGTTTAGTGTGTGTATCGCGTGTGCAATGTTGTCGTGTGTTTGTTGTGTATGTAATTTTTTGTGCGGTGTGTGTTGTGTGTCATGTGTGTGTGTGTGAGCAATGTGTGTGTTGTGTGCAGTTTGTGTGTGTATTGTGTAGTATTGTCATGTGGGCTGTGTGTTTGTAGTGCGTATAATTTTATGTGTCGTGTATGTTATGTGTGTTTGTCGGGTGTTGTGTGTGTGCGTGCAGTGTATGTATTGTGTGCAGCGCGCGCGTGTGTGTGCAGTGTATGTATTGTGTGTAGTGCGTGTGTGTTGTGTTGTGTGTGTGTGTGTGTGTGCAGTATATGTGTGTTGTGTTGTGTGTGCAGTGTGTGTTTGTGTTTGTGTGTATGTGTGTGTATAGTATGTAATATGTGTGTTGTGTGTTGTGTGTGTATTTGAGATGTACTCAATTTTATATTTATTTGGATTTCCAAATCTTTACTTTAGCTATAGAATTCAAATTGTGGAATTTAGTGGATTTGGAATTTCAATTCCAAATCCAAATATCTTTATAGTATCAAACAATGGATTTGGAATTGAAAGCTACACTTCCAAATACAAACTCCTAATTCGGTGATACTAACGGATCCTTATGGAAATAGATTATGAATCACTTAGTACATACCATATGATGGTATTAGACGCTGTCGGTCCTGATTTTAATACTGACAACACGAAAGAGCCACCAAATCCTAATGCTCAACAACTTTATGATATGTTGAATGCTGCTAATAACGAATTATGGCCTGGTTATAAGAAACATTCACAATTGTTATATGTGGTAAGGTTAATGAGTTTGAAGGCATAGTATCACAGGCCAGATAGATGCTATGGTAGAGTAACAAAATTGATAAAAGAGGGTTTCCGAGCGATGATGACTTATTACCAAATAGCTATTATAGCATAAAAAAATTATCGCGTGGCATGGGGATATTTGTTGAAAAGTTTGATTGTTGTCCAAATAATTGTATAATTTTCTGGAGACATGATAGTGAATTACACAGATGTAGATATTGTGGGGAATCACGCTTTCCAGATCAAAATCTCGATTCTGTAATGCGCAAAAACAAAAAAGTGAGAATGACAAAAATGTATTATTTTTCTCTAATTTCTCGATTGTAGAGATTGTATACATCAAAAGCCACAACAGAAGAAATGCATTAGCATACTTCATCAACGAATGATGAAGAATATGTCCACCAGATGAGCGATTGCATCATGATTAATCTCAATTATTGCAATTATTTTCATTGGCATTTAACTTTTTTCAAGGAATTTGTCATTATAACTTTTTGTCGTTTAATCACATGCCTATATAGTTCTTGCAATCATATCAATGTACTCTAAAATCATTCATTTCCAATAGAGGTTGAACGAAATTCCTTAGCTCTAACACCATCATCTAAGTCACTTTCTTTAATTGGATTCTAGCCAATTATCATTTTCTAAGATTGATATTTACATTTTTATTCATTTCCTTTTAGTTGGTGAGTTTTATTCAGATAAATAATTAATTATTTTAATTATTTTTATTTAATATTTAGATATTTTATAATTTAAATGGATTTGGATAATTAGCATGTACATGTTTGAGCTGGAACAAGATAGTAAGATTATTTTCAACAGATTTGAGACACAAATAAATTATAAATGGATCCGCACATAATGTGAAATTTCTCAATAATTATTTGTTGTTATCTATTCTATTTATTATTAATGTGATGTAAGTCAAATATTATAACCGCTCATACTTATAAATTTATGTTATAAATTACAACATTAAAATTCTATAAAATATTACTTATATATTTCAAATTCAGACACATCACCTTCATATAAATTTATTTCATTTATTATGACAATGTTCAAAATAAAAAGTGATACTCCGTCAAAACTTGACGAGTTACACGCTGGTATAATAAATAAGAAGTAATATTATGGGGACCAGACTTTCCGTCTTAATTCCCTGATATTGTATATTTAGATTTTCATTAATGATAAGTTTATAATCATTTTATTTCCATAAAAGAAAGGAGGTTTACTATAACAGGCAAACAAAATTATGAATGAAATCAAATATATTACAAACACTATATCACATACCTATAATAAGTTTTCTATAAAAGGCAAACAAAAATTACGATTGAGATCAGATATTATAAAAACTAGGTCATCATATACCATCTAATGCACGATATCGTCGAGAATTTGAAAAGAAACTTAATCAATAAATGAATATTAATGTACAATAATAGATATAATTAATTGATTGATAATTTGATAGAATGCAAATCTTATTAATTTACATTCATCCTAAAAGTAACTCATTTGAAACAAAATAATTAAAATTTTCATTTTTCTTACATGACACCACTTAAGTAGTGTTGATTTATTTAAGGGCAAATTGTCAGAAAAACCACAAAATTTGGTCAAATTCTGGTCAGTCCCACAAGTTTTAAAATTAGTCGATTATGTCACAACTTCAACAATTTTCGCAATTTTAAAATTAGGGAAAATTGCTGCTGATTTGGTCGACGAAAAATCTTATACGGGCAAAACATCCGGCCTCTGAAACGACGTCGTATAATCCACGTCTGCGACACCTAGTTTGCCACATCATCAATTTAGAACACGTATGCGATACAACAACAATTTCATACAAGTAGGCCACCGGAATATTTTGCCATGGGACAATTGCGAAAATTGTTAAAGTTATGATATAATCGGCCGATTTTGAAACTTGCGGGAATGACCAGAATTTGACCAAACTTGGTAGTTTTTCCGACAATTTGCCCTTTATTTAATGTAAAATAGGTGATATCATGTAGCAGAAGCGACATTTGACAAGTTGATTGTGGACCGGATCCTTTGAATCTGAGAACCGTCAACCTTAAATTATACGCAATTTCCCGTTTAGTATATTACCTTATGAATAACTTTTATGCCAATATTGGACTAAATCTCTTTCCATGTACAGGAGGCAAAAAGTATTAAATAAAAAAGGAAGGAAATTTATCAGTATATGCATCTCCATTCCTATAAAAAACGAGCTCTATCTTTGGAAGACCACAGCCATAGCCTTCATCTAATATCAATTTTGTAATTTGTTTTCCAATATTCAATCTATTTCTTCGGCCAAAAAGATCAGTTTGCTCCCAATCGAGGTGAGGTGAAGTTTATTAACTATTGACTGATGCATCCTCTTTTTGAACATTAATTCAAAGCTATATACATATTCTTTTTTGCATATATGCTTAAGAAAATATATATATATTTTTTATCAGGCTTAAGAAAACATATAATAGTTATCTTGCATATTATTTTGGTTATAATGTTGTCCTCTTATGTCCGTGAAAGTATACCAAATTAAAGATGATTTAATTTTCCCCCTCCAGCCTTGTTTTCTTTTTGGGGTTGGCGCCCACGTCTGTAAAAAATGTTAAAATTCAGGTGAAAACAGGTATTTACAGTGGAGACGTTAATTGATTATTGCGAGGATGAAATTGAGATAAACTAACAGTACTAAAGAGTTGTCTTTTTCTACCGTCAATTCATGTTCATTTTAAATAGGGAGTGGTTTGGTATGGGTGAAGCTACATGTCGCCTACTCTACGTTGATGTGAAATATATATATATATATATATTTTCACAATCATGAAAATTTCATGATACTCCCCCCCCCCCCCCACCCTCAATAATTTCATAATTTCAGGATATTAGGGATTTAAACTTTGTATAAGATATTTTGTGATAGAAGAGTCAAGTTTCTATCAACAATAAGGTAGATATCTATTGGAGATATTTTGCTCAAATCTAACTCCCTACTTGGTACGATGGAATGAAGATAGTCTAGGTTAAAATATGTTAATGGAAATTAACAATTCAATAGATGCAAAGTGATTTTTTTTATAATCACAAGTGGGACAGGTACTATACTATACAAAAGTTGGTAAAATGTAATGAGATTTTATGAGAGAAGTACAATGGGGTAGTGCCCAAAAGTTGAAATCGAAGATAGGGGTACACAACTGACACATGTAGGCGAAGCACATGAATTCCCTCGAAGGGTCTCGTGCTTGTCCTCTTTGAAGTTTTGGATGTGGTGCATTACGTCACGTGGGATTTGAGCTTTAAGCACGTGACGAAGGACTATTTTCTTACATATTGCCACGTGCCCGTGTCTACATGGATTCAGATGCTATATATGCCGGTTATTACGTACAGTTGGGTCCGACACTCTTTATGAATCTGCCCCTCTCTCAATTACATGTTGGAATTTTCCTTTTCTCAACAGACAATCAAAAGAAACTTCAACTGCAGGTGGGATATTGTGCTTCTTCACTCCTGCTGGGGTTCCGATTAGCCATAGCTAGGGATTAATCAACTGTTCGACATGACATGTATCAATTAGGGATGCTAAAAGTAGTTTGGATTCTAATGTTTACCAATTATAGATTCGAATGACTTGAGAATGGGTGGATTTATGTTTATGGCCTTTCTAAATCCACATTGTATTCTCAAATATAAATGTAGGAGTAGTCCATACCAAAAACCAAACCATGGGTGCTTTTTTTTTTACTTAATACGTAGTATACGCAAATTTGTATGAAATTTAACCTGAATTAACTATTAAAAAATCCAACCAAAAAAGAAACTATATATGTTATATAAATAGCTTCAGATTATTTTCGCTTAAAATTATAAGCCTAAGACCACAATGTGCAAATATATCTAATGTGTGTATAAATATGTGTCACAACTTAGTTAGCTACTGTTGAAGCTAGCCATTGTGTTTGTCCCATATCGATTTGATAAATGATCATGCTTCAATATATGAAGTATATTGAAGATGATGGACCCCACTCTAATAGCTCAATTAGTGGTCGTCGTTAACATAGATTCTTAATCCTTATGATGAGTTTTCCCCAAGTTTTCCTAGACAACAGTCGTACACACATTACATACAAAATCTTGTTATCCACCCAACCGTAGACCGTTATTACTTTTCTTATTCAGCCAAATGTATGTACACGTATAGATAGATATGTCTAGTGTTTGCTTTTTATCGCTTATTAAAGTCGTTGTTGATGGAAATAAATCCCAACTGCAACTTGAAATATAGTCCTTGAAAATTACATACTCTCTGATAAGGATGAGAGTTCATCAATTGGTTGTCAAAATTGACTAGTGATGTTGCCATTTTTCATCATATATTTGGCGCCCTAGAAAATGCAGAACCAAATTCTAGTGCAAGAGCCCCAGACAAGCCCTCCCAAGGCTACTAGTTCAGCGACGACATTGGTGCCTATTTGCAACTCAGACTGCTGCCCCAACCAAGTAAGCAATTATATATTTAAATTAACTTATTTATTTCCTCTTTTCCATGAAATCAAGATTTGCTCGTTAACTGACAAGAAAATAAGAGAAATCAAAGTCTCCAGATTCACAAATGAAAACTAGCTAGGAAAGACATGTGCTTCTTTTTTCATCATTAATTTTCTCTGGTGCTATTCATCAGCTCTTTAACTTTTGTCTCCTCCGCAATTCGAATTATTAATTGATTTAAGCAGGTAACATATATATAAGAACGTAAAATGTAATTTCAGGCGGCTGTGAGAATAGGCGAATCATCTTCATCAGCAGATCCACCTTTCGAGATAGCTTACAAGCATCTGCTGGAGAAGGTGGGCGACACAGTAGAAAAGAGTTTGTTGGTTGTGGAGGAGTGTGAGCTTCCCTTAATCGATATGAAGCAGTTAGGCCTGGGAGAGGCGGAGAGGCAGGCATGCAAGAAGCTGATTGCTCGAGCTTCCCAACAATGGGGTTTCTTCCAGGTTATTAACCACGGAGTTCCCCAGGAAGTACTAGAGAATATGAGAAGCGAACAAGTGAAGTTGTTGAGGAAGCCATTCCAAGAGAAGAAAGCCTATAAAGATTTGAACTTTTCGGCTGGAAGTTATCGATGGGGGGCGCCTTCACCTACTTGTCTTAAGCAGTTATCCTGGTCAGAAGCCTTTCATGTGCAATTGAGCGATATATTGGATTCCCGCGACCAGAACAGCGTCGACCTCAGGTTTTTAATAATAATTAAATTATCCTGTTTGTTGGTTTAGTTTTCAATCCAAACCAAATGAATTAACTACTCCCATCCGTACCAGTTCCGATCAATTGAATAAGGACAAACCTAATTTTCTGGTACCTAGTACTATATTTGTTGCTGTAATGATGGACATATTTAGAAAGAGTTCCGCCTTGTTATTAGGCCAAACAAGTAATCTAAGAACATATATGCCCTAGCTACTAGCAAGTTGCAACTATATGAGTTTAGTTTTCCTTTGATTCGAGAACATTGTTTTCATATATAGGTCAAGCATGGAGCAATTCGCTTTTGCGGCTTGTGAAGTAGCAAAAGGTTTAGCAGAGATATTGGCCGAGGAAATGGGTCTTGAGACGGATCTTTTTAAAGAAGCGTGCCTTCCAAAGAGCTGCTACCTCCGCTTGAACAGATACCCGCCCTGCCCAACCTACAGTCACATGAAGGGCTTGATGCCCCACACCGACACTTCCTTTCTCACTGTGCTACACCAAGATAACGTCGGGGGACTGCAGCTCGTCAAAGACGGAAAATGGATATCCGTTAAACCCATTACGGATGCCCTCATCATCAACATCGGCGATCTCTTTCAGGTATAATATGTATATATATATGTATTCTTCTTCCAAAAATTAAATTCAGGATATATTTATTATTATGTTGGTGGATTCAATGAGGCATGGAGCAACAACCTGTACAAGAGCGTGGAGCACCGTGTCGTGGCGAATCCGGTGAAGGAGAGATTCTCCACGGCTTATTTCTTGTGTCCACCAAACGACACGGTTATAGAGAGCGGCCAAGTTGGAGCCGCCGTGTACCGAACTTTTAGCTTGGGAGAATACAAGAAGCAGATCGAGGTGGATGTTAAGAGCATTGGCCAGAAAGTAGGGCTTCCGAGGTTCCTCTTACCCACTCATTAATAAAGCCCGACACAGCTTATGTATCTGTTACATTTTAATAACATATATATATGCCGCAAATCAAGTAATTAATTAAACAAAACAGCTCGTATCTAAGGCGTAAGCAGGTCGTGGTTTCTTGAACCGAGCTACACTTTCGGTCCATTAATTTTGGATGTAGTGACTGAGATATGGCTCTTTATGTCCATTTTAAACCAAGTATTACATACAACGTCGCTATTAACCATTTTTGTGCCCTAAGATCCCGAAATCCCCATTATAAATTACCATCAATAGTGATTTCGTTTTCTTTATGGACATAGAAACTAAGGTGATAGATAAAAAATAATATAGAATAATCTATTATTTATTTAGATAGATTGGAATTGTAGGATATTCTAAAGCCTTTTGATAACTTATATAATGGTTTCTCTATACTGATCATTATGAAAATTCAATTCCAATTTATTAGAGTAATGGTAGTTTATGGAGAACTGTTTTCGGGAAGTACGTACATATAGGCCAGACTTTAGCAGCTGGACCTGATTCGTATATCAAAAAGGAAATATGCGAATCAATAGAATTGCTATTTGCACGTGAAAAACGGTATTTCCCTGCTGTAAAAGCTGGTATTTCTTTCGAATTGAATCTGTATACATTGGACGAGGACACGCGACAGTCACTATATCAAAGCTAAAACAGCAGAATTACGATGGATAAGTTGAAGATGGAGGGTATGTTTGATAGGATAGATTAGGCCAAGATTAGATTATTAATTATAACTAAATATAATTATAATTAATAATCTAATCTTGGCCTAATCTATCATATCAAACATACCCTAAATGTGATGTTTCCTGTAACACTGAAAAGATTTGATCTTTGCCCATAGTTATAAATGAAAGTCGTCAATTCTTTGGTTCTAAAAATACCAATAACAAACACTTCAATATTGTTTTCCAAAAATGGGCTTTTTCCAAAGCCTTTTACAAATAAGAAAGGCGGGAGATAATGGGCTTCTGTACAGTTTTCTTTAGTATGGAAAATGACAGCATCAAGGGTACACTTCATACGGATGGACATTTCAATATACTACTACTTGAAATGAAAATTTAATATATAACAAGCACTTTAACATAATTCATTATTTATATCATATGTTATTGGGCCCACTTACATTATACTCCCTTCGTTCCATTTCAATGGCCTTAAGGTCCGGCACAAATGTTAAAAATAAATAATTATAACAAAACAAAAAAGAGAATGTAACTTTTGTTATATATATTTTTGTCCAAAAAATAGGAGAACAAAAGATTAATAAAGTAAGGAAGAGTGATAAATTAAGTGAGCCCAATGACATATGGTATAAATAATAAGTTATATTGAAGTGTTTGTTATATATTGAATTTTCATTTTAGGTAATGACCTATTAAAATGGAACGTAATGGTTTATTGAAATGGGACGAGCGTAGTATCTCTTTTACTTTATTAATTAATATTAAATTTTCTCTTTCTATTTTTTTTTATAAATACATTCTCAACAAAAGTTTCTTCTCTTTACTGTTTTATTATAAATTATTAGTTTCTTAATATCCATATCCGGATCTTAAGGCCATTGAAATTGATAGGAGGGAGTAATATAATAGTTTTTTCATCATAAATGTATAAAATCTTGAGTTTTATTTTTTAATTCAATTGAATTTTACCAAAATCGTGGCAGCCTGTTTTAGAGATTTGGAAATTTCTGATAAATTCCAGAATCAGATATTGACTGATGGCTCATGAAAAAACACGAAGAAAACGACAAAAATAAAAATGAGAGGAAAAATCGAGTAGTTAAGAGATGACAATAAACATTGCTCACCCACCATCCATTATTTACACAAGAAAACGGCAAACACCACTTATTCTTCACATAATTTTTTGGCAGCTGAATTCATAAAAGTTGAGGAGAAGAAAGTTTAAATCTTTTGATTTGTCTCTACCAAAGCGTAGAGATTAGAATGGGCACCATTATACAACCTGTTTCGAGCCTTTCTTGGAGGAATTGCCAGCCATCTCAAAATGTGGTGATTGCTCAAGAAAAAGTACAGTCAAGAACAAGGGCAGAAAAACAATCTGGTACCATTAAAAATGTTGAATTTGGAGGGGTGATGAACCGAAGGGCAGCAATAGCATCTGGTATTGCTTTAGTTTCATCTGCAGCGTTCGGGTTTCCAGGTGATGGATTAGCAGTGGTGAAACAGGGTCTTCTGGCAGGGAGAATTCCTGGCCTGTCTGAACCTGATGAACAAGGTTAGTCACTTAATACATATGTGTGTGTGTGTAAGAGAGAGAGAGAGATAAGGAGGGAGGGAAGGAGAGAGATTTGAACCCTCTCGCAAGATGGGCAACTTGGTTAGTTAGTTTTGATGCACTCTCCTTGAATAGTCATACAGGGATTTTGTTACTTAATACATGTGTGTGAGAGAAAGAGAGAGAGAGATTTGAACCCTTTTGCAAGATGGGCAACTTGGTCACTTAGTCTTTATGCTCTCTCTTTGAATTGTCATTCAGGGACTTTGTTACTTAATACATATGTGTGTGTGTAAGAGAGAGAGAGAGAGTACTGGAAACTTGGTTATGTAGTCTTGATGTTTTCTCTTTAAATTATGAGATATGCAGAATAAACTAAGGGAAGGTTTATGATTAATATAGGTTTATCTATCATTTACAGATTTACTTTGATGAAAAATTAATTTTGAACTCTGTTTAATCATCTAGTCCACCAAACACTCAATTATATGTTTTATCTATCATTTACCTTGATGAAACAACTCATTCTAAACTCTTTTAATCATCAGTCCACCAAACACTCAATCATATGTTTTATCTATCTATCCCATCTCACAAAGTAAATGCCCCTAGAAGAACAACATATTGACTTTGTTTATGTTGAAATAAGTATTCAGTGCTGTTAAAAAATGCAAGCTTTTTCATGCCAAATGAATGTAATCTTAACAAGAAGAAAATGCTCAGACAGGTTGGAGAACGTACCAAAGACCAGACGATAAGTCCGGCGGCCATGGCGTTGGTTGGAGTCCCATCATACCGTATAAATTCTCCGTGCCTGCGCCTGGTGAATGGAACGAGGTAAGCATCAATGCTCAAGCGAGCTTCAAATATTCCATCATGAGACACTTTTCATGGTATCCTTAAACATTCATCCGACGAGGATCTCTTACATCTGGCCCGACAGGTTCCTGTGTCGATTGCTGATCTAGGAGGAACAGAGATCGACCTGAGGTTCGCCAGCCCCAAAGAGGGACGCCTCTTTGTCATAGTCGCGCCTGTCTTGAGATTTGCAGATGGTTAGTCACATAAATTAGATATAATGCCATATGCAAAAATGATGCCCTAATCGTTGTTTCACTTATTAATTGCAGATCTTGGTGATAACGCCACAATAGATCGAATAGGGACACCAGAGAAGGTCATAAGTGCATTTGGGCCAGAGGTGATCGGAGAGAATGTTGAAGGAAAAGTTTTGAGCTCTCAAGTTGCAGAGCACGAGGGAAGAACGTATTACCAGTTCGAGCTGGAGCCACCTCATGTCATTATCACAGCAACGGCAGCAGGAAACCGTCTCTACCTGTTCAACGTAACTGGAAATGGTAAATGCCTCGTCGCCTCCACTTCAAACCTCAAACTGCAAAATGTGGCTTCTCTAAGTAACCGATTACATATATTTGGTTCTCACTTCTCAGGACTCCAATGGAAGAAGCATTACAAGGACTTGAAGAGGATAGCCGACTCATTTAGGGTTGTCTAATGCAGAAACTCATGTCATCGACACAAACCTCCAACATCCAAATATGCAAGAAAGGCTAATGAATAATTGAGAATTGCTTTGTGAGTATATTTTCTAGCATCGAAATTCTTGATGTTGAATGATGTATTATGTTTTACTTGTATATTCTTATTGAAAACCTAATTCAGTTGAAATTTGCAAGTATACGTGAGTACTTGCAGAGCATGTTGGAATGCCTCAAGTCACAAGCACCCTGCATCCAGTTATCTGAAAAGGCAACAAGCATTCCCTCAGCCATCTCCCACTTTTCAGAAGCTGCAGATAGTGATGAGAAAGCTCAGTGATGAACTCCAACACCTTCTCTACCATATACGTATGAGAGTGGGTTCTGCATGCCCCAAGCAGTGCCTCAAGGACCGTCTCATTTGGCTCCACGGGCATCCCCTTCTCCCTCAAGCCTCCCTGCGCGCCCCAACAGATCTTTGAGAATGACTCCATACCCTCTTCGACTAAACCTCCATGAGCACACGCAGATAGAACCTGAGAGGAATGTCATCTCATTGGGTCTAATGCTCGACTCCTCCATTGTGGTAAAGAACTCGATGGCCTCCCTGCATCGTCCATGAACCGAGAATCCTGTTATCAAACTATTCCAAGTTGCAGAGTTCTTCGCCAACGCCTCCTCAAAAATCAGCCCTGCGGTTCCAGGATCCCCACATTTTGCATACATGTCAACCAACGTGTTCACAACGAACTCGTTCAGCTCAATCCTGCTGCTGAGAAGCCCCTCATGAATCTCTTTGCCAACATCCAGCATCCCTGCTTGAGCACAGGCTGATAGAACACTAACAAGTGTGACCTCGTCTGGTTCGAAACAGTCTTCTTGCATCCTCCTAAAAGCATCCATCGCTTCACTAAACAACCCATTTTATGCATACCCAGAAATCAACGAATTCCAGACCACATTCCTCAAACTCATTTGATCAAAAACCTCTTCACCACATCACCTCTCTTGAGATAGCCCGTGGTCATAACCGATTAAGCGTAGAAATTCCTCGTTCCCATCTTCTCGAACACCTCCCTTGCCGCCTCCATATCCCCGTTGCTCGCGTAGACGTCGGCCATCAAAGTCCACGTCACAACATTCTTCAAGCCCTCGGGCACAGCATCAAAAACCCACCTCGCCGTCGCCATATCCCCGTTTTTGGCGCACCTAGTGATCATTGTATTCCAAGTGACCGTCGCCCTCTCCGTCATCATCCAGAACAAGCCGACGCAACTGCCGCGTCACCATTCCTCATGTACCCTCCAATCAGCACATTCCAAGGGACTACGTTTCTCTGAAGCATTTCATCGAACACCTTGCGGACACCTGCTATGTCGCGACATTTACCGTACATGTCGACTAACGAGGTCCCCACCATCACTTTGCTTTCAACTCCCGACTTCAAGATTTCAAAATGCAGAACTTTCCCGAAAGTAAGCAGATAAAGCGAAGCGCAGGCTTTGAGGACTAATGGGAGGTTGGGATCACAATGCCTCCGTCGCGGCTGCGGATGCACGTCAAGATTGCGGGTTTGGCTTTCGTCTTTGCGCCAAAAAAGAAGAGAAGAAGTGGTTCGATTGTATACACTTTATTCAAAAAAATTAAAAATAAATAAAAAGAAGTTGTAAAAGTGGCACACAGAAAGGTTCCGCCACTCTTCTGCCTCTAACTGATTGAGCTGTTTCTTAATAGGATTGCTTCATCACCCATGAAAATCAATGTAGAGTTATTTGGGCATTATCTTGCAGAAATGCAAAACAGTCAACCAATTGAAACAGACCCATCTTCAAATACTCATTAACGGCTTAAAACTTAGCAATTCTTTAGCTGCCAAGCTCATGACACTTTCCTCAGACTTGATCTCTCTCGATCACGCAGTTCTGTTCGATGATTTTCCGAGTCCAGATCTCATTTCCCACAACACCTTGATCAAATGCTCGATCGGAAAGTCCCACAAAACCGCAGCCGTCGCTTACAACATACTGCGAGTCACCGGCAAACAGTTTCAATTTCACCTCTCTCCTCAGTTGTTTCGCATCGTTTCATAAGCTGCGATGCGGAGAGATGGTTCACGCTCATGTTTTGAAGATCGGAATGCGTCTAGCGTGTTTGTGACGAACAATCTTTTGGATTTCTACAATAAATGCGCGGTGGATTTGAGTGTAGTAGAGGGATAAGTGCAGGCTTTTTTCTGCTTACGTAACAGTATAAGATTTAAGTTCCATTATAGGAACTTTTTTTTTTAAATTCCGTATATAGGCAAGATGCTTGTTTCAAATTAGTTTAGCTTTAAGCTAGACGCTTGTTTTTTTTTGCGTCTAGCTAGACGCTTGTTTCTAACTAGTCTAGCTTAAGATAGACGCTTGTTTGTAATTAGTATAGGTCGACTCTTGTTTCTTTCGCGTCTGGCGTCGAAGGTTTTATCAGCTTCAGGCAGCGCATTTTTCATCAGACGCAACCCCTAAATCCTCAAATTTTCGCCTTATTTTTTTCGAAATCCCTTGTGCACGCCGGAGTTTTCATTGTCCATCTATAGGTATGTTGTAATACATGTTTTTTTTATGTTTTTTATGCATTATTATTATATGTCTTGGTTGTTTTGATTAGATTGAATAGATTTAGGGTTTAGTTGAATATTGATATGTTTTGATTGAATTACAATGTAGTTTGATATTATTGGGAAATTATAATTTTGTTATGATGATTATAGTTTAATTTGAT
>JAYDZE010517329.1:0-15432 GCA_034509125.1 Monilaria moniliformis
ATAGATAGATATATCATATGAGAGTAAAATGAGTATTTTCAAAAATTTGGAAGAGGGTACAACACATCTCCAGTTGTGTTTACTCACAAATTCTCTAGGGTAAATATATACATGCATGTTCAATATTCATCACATAACAACATATAGTACATAATAGCAACAAAATTAAACCATCGGCTATGCTCAGCACTCAAGTCGGTGGAGCGGACAAGGCTCCACCCCAAGGAATATTCCTAGACATGAGAGTGCAGCCATGGCCATCATTCGGGCCATGGTTTAATGAGAAACTGAAAATAAAGGATAGGAGCTCACCCTTTGAGCTAAAACATTGACTATCTCTAAGCCCTTAGTTCCTTCCTTCTAGCCTTTGGTTCTCATCTCCTACCCGCTGCACTCACTCAGAAAGATGGTGGTGAGGTTGTTGAGGTGACGGAAATGGTGGCGTGAAATGGCGACAGCGATGGGGTGGTGTTGTTGCTCTCGTAATGCCGAAAGCTTGAGAGGGGATGGAGGGGGTGTTCTTGCTTGAGACTTTGAGAGGGAAAATGAGAAATGAAGAAGAATGTGGCTGCTCTTGTTGTGTATAGGGAGAGAGCCGAAAGAGAGAGATGAAGTGGAAGAGAAGAGGTTGAGTGTGTGAGAATGTGTTGTGATGTTTGGCCACTTCACAATCATTTCTCCCTCCGATTCTCTCTCTCTTAAATTTTGTATTTTGTGTTGCTAATTAATTATTTGGATTAGTTGGCTGTAAATGGGGCTTTGGAAAATAATTTAGGTAACAAAATGGGCCCCAAACACTTAAATAAATCGGCCATTAAGTTGATCACAAATGCCCAATATTGAAATTTCTCTTATTATCCATCTTGGGATAATAAGAATAATATTCTATTAATAAAAAAGTTGAAATATTCTAATTATTAGGCATCGAAGTCTAATTCGATAAATTTTTAGTTTATCCTAATTTTTCGGAATTAGGGATCTATCTCAATGTTAGTTTATTCTAAAAAATCATTATTTCTTGAGCGAAATTCCAGGGTGTTGCATGAATCGATGGAAGCTATTATAAATTTTAAATTTAATTGAATCAGTTATATTTAAATTGAATTTATTACTAATTATATTATTTTTTTATTAAATTGCCCCTATTATATTTTCAAATATATGATTGAAAATTAATTTGATAGATTCTTCAAACAAAGCCACAAAATTAATTTAAAGATAAATATGTAGATATTCATGGAAAAGTTAATCTTTTTCTAAATATTCAGATATCTAATTTGGAAAAGTTAAATTTTTCCTAAATTATTGCAAAAGGATAGATATGTAATATATTAATTCATTTTAAAATTAATTAATATTTATAAACTAATTTAAATGTAAAATATCTAAAAAATCCAATTACGTATATACAATTTATGTACATTTATCACTACTCTTAAATGAATATGTTGCAATGAAAATCAAAACTACTTAGTTTTGACTGAATGACACATAGTGGGATACTGAATCTCATCCGATTTTTGAGGTGCTAGTTTCGGTTTTAACTTGTGTATGCCTGTCGAACCTACATTTCCGCAATTATTCTTTATTTTTTTCGAAATTGAAACTATAGTTGTTAGATCTAACATCAAGCAACCAAATCCAACAGCCTGAACCAACGGCCTGGCAAATAAATTGCTTGTTTAAGCTAAGGAGAAACAAAGTGTGACATCGATCGTTGTTAGTACAGTGTAGCTTAACGTTCATGGACAAAATATTAACCGTTTCATCGATCTACTATAGTAATTTAAATGGTCTTAAAAAATACATACTTCTACAATTGAGTTGATAGGATTATAGGATATTCTTGAAGATGTGAAATATATATTTCATTTTTAAATTCTTTTATTGTTCTCACGTGTTAGATGCGCACAAAATTTCCCCAGCTCTCTCTCCCTCTCTCACTCTCTCTCTAGACAATGAAATGGAGAAGACAAAACAGGCAAGTATGAAGTGCATCGTGGAACAGAAGAATCAGATATAGGCTTCACTGAATCACTGCAGCTTATGAGATAGGTTTGTTATCGTTTTTACCTTTCTTACGTCGCCAAAATAACCTCTTGAAGAAACTTGTGCCACCATGTTTCTTGCGAGGGACAACGTCCATTGAAGCAACAGCAGTTTTAGTCTTTTGTTCATGATTAATCTCATTTGGATTAGCAGACTTGGTCGAAAACTCTGTGGCCTCATTGGTACTAACACCAGAGTTTACAACTCCATTGCGATTCTCATTTTTGGTATTGGGAGAAGTACCGCGAGTATCATTGTCCTCCGCCAGCATTTTGTCGAGTAGGGATGATCGCCGGCGGATATTTTTCTCAAGAACAGGAGAATCAGCAGGGGCGGATATGACCTTATCGAAAAGAGCTGCATCACAAGGTGAAGCCAATGCCTTCAGCTGCTTCCCGAGATTTAGGATGGTTTCTTGGCACTCAGCTAATTTTTCTGAAGCTGCAGTGATCTCCCAATCCTACAAAATGAGATAAGTCATGTTCTGAATATACATCTTAATGTATCTTGAGAAGCAAGTGTCTAAGCTCAAGTAACATGAAACGGTTTTGCTGAATAAGTTTTCTTGTCAAAACCATTATAGGTTGGTTCGTTCTCTTTGGTTGCAAATGTATCACAAGAAAAGGAGGGATAAAAAAATAAAAGAAAATATTATCACATTTGAACGGTCCCCACTTTTTTTGATCCCATGTAATCTATGGGCATGGAAAAATATTATCATATCAATAACCCATAACAATATTATCATGAATTGACGTGAAAATAAGGAAAAAATGAATACTCATCCAACCTAGTGAAATTATCCACCCAACAAAATATGTCAAAGATGTAGAAAAGGGTTCAAATATTTGTTTTCCACTCTTTTCCATCAAAGAGAACTACCCTATATCTATAATATTTCCAAATGACTATCTCAATATTGCCTAGATATCTAACTAAAGCATGTTTCTTAGAAAGATAAAGATGATGTTCAAGGAAGCTAGTTTACTCATTCGTGATGCACGACGGCTTAAGAAAATATGTTTCTTTCATGAAGCTAATGTAATGGTTTCACGTTTCCTGCCATTTTCCTAGAATTGTTCAATAACTTCGTAAAACGTTATAGCATGCATACATAATTTTGCTGATTTAGTGGACTTAACCAATTTTGTAATATATAAAACTATTTGATTGGATGAACTAACCACTAACGATTTCAAACTTAACCAACATTCTACAACTTTTGGATATCAGGTGTCATATATTGAATATGGATAACTTACATTTGAGAGTTGCTTCTCCTGACGCTTTCCATCATCTGGAACTTCCTTGCTTGTCATACTGAAAAGCGAACAAATTTAGAAAAAGTCCCAACTACTTTACAAATGAAAAATCATGAACACATGTACCTTTTTAGCTGTATATGCAACTCATGGCATGTTTCTTCCAGTCCCTTATAACAGTTGTTTTTATTTTCCAGCTCATTTTCCAGAAGGGAAATCCTTTCGCAGGCTTTTACTCGTTGTTGATTACTTTCCATAAGCTGGGTCTCAAGGTCTTCTTTTATCATCTTTTGCTTTTCAAGTTGATTTTCAAATATGCCCTCCAATTGCTCTTTACCTTCCATTTTTGTTTGAAGATTCGCAATCCCATTTTCAGATTCTTGAGGTTGAATAATGAGGCAGTCAGGCATGCAGGTTACTGAGCGAAGGCAGCCTTCGGAACCTGTGGCCTCTGCTGATTCCTTACTTGTCCACTCAACATTCCATATTTTAACCTCTTCCCTGAAAGGAAGCTGAAGCACCTCCATTTTACTAGTACTGTTATGCATGTGGCTAACTGCTTCACTTTCTTCCTCACTCTCACTTCCTGAATCATCCCAATCTAAATGATTCCTGATAGCATCCTTCATGCTTGAAACGTCCTGAAGGGAAAAGCAGCGGCTCATGATCCATTCTAAACTAGAAGCTATTTGGAGGACAAACTGTTCAAGATTTGCAGTTCCAATCAAAAAATTGTTGCATGTTTCAACAAATTGCTGCAAAATGGCAGAAAACTCAGCAGTTTTCCACTGAAACACTCGAACTGTGTAGCCTGTTGGATTCCCTAAATTCTTATCTATACCGTTATCTTGAGATTGTATATTTATTCCTTCAAGTAGCTCAAGAACTTTCCGTATTGGTACACTGACACTTGGCCTACCAAATTTCTGGCCACTCTTCTCTTTGGCACAGATAGTTATATTATTGCCATTCTTCATACTTGAAGATTCATTTGCCTGAACGCTATCGCCAATTCCATTATATGATGCCTCAGCACAATGAGCACTTGCATTGCCGCAAAAAACTGTAGAGTCTACACTATAGCGGGCCAAAGCAAATTTAATATCATCTAGTAAATCTTGAGGATTTCTTTGAGATGAATGGCTATGCTCCAAAAGCATCTTCAGCAAGTCACCAACCTTTTCAGGAATTCCATTTCCTGCTACACACCCAGAACGAATTTCCTGGCTTGGGATAACATGTTCTGATGGGCAATCACGTATTGGTGCACAGCACCTAACAGGTTCAGATGAAGAGTTAGCACCAGACGGATTTCCAGGACTACCAAGAACTGCTTTACTTAGTTCAGAGGAACTGTTGGGACTTCCAGCTGGATCATCAAGTGAAAGTACCGCTAACTTTTCCATCTCAGCAAAGTCATCCATGAGATTCATGTCTGAAGTTGCCATATGTCTATGAGATGGTGTTCTTAATTGTTTCTCATATTTTAAATCCTCAAGATCCGATATCAAAGCAGAAGAGCAGGACTCAGCACAACTAGCTTTGTCATCACTGCCCACTTCAGATGAAGCGGCTAGTGAGTGCTCTTGTACGAAAAATGAGTATTTACCTGGTTCTGCAGGTACTTGGAATATAAGTGATTCTTCAACAAGTCCTGCAGCTCGTGGAAATTTGGAAGATTTACGAGCATACGTGCTCCTGGAAAGTTGAAGTTCACTTGATTTCTTGTTAAGGGCTTCTTTCAGAGCCTTGTTCTCTTCTACCATGGTATACAATTGCTCAGTCAGCAGATTGATCCTCTCACTTGACACATCAGGAATCAATTCAGAGGAGAATTCCACTGAAGTAGTAGGAGAAAGATTTGATTTTCTTTGGTACATTTCAGCATGGTCGTTAGCAAGTGATTTGACTTCATTCCTCATTTTCGCCAAAGTAGCCGGGCCAGGCAACCTTTTTTGAATAAGGTGACGCAACCCTTGACATTCTGTTTCTAATTTTGCAATCTTTATCACACTTTGATGCTGATGCCTTTGAGCAATATCAGCTATTCTGCGATTGCATTCTGTCTCCTCATTACGAATGTCAAGCTCCTTTTCCAGAACATGAACCTCGTACTTCAGAGAGGCATTTTCTTTTTCAGTGGATTCTGATCTCAACAAAAAGGCATTTAAGTCAGCCTCTAATCGACTTCTATATTTTCCCAAGTCTTCAATCACCTTATCCTTCCCTGATAAAACATTACTTAGCTGTGCATTTTCAGCATCTAATTTGGCAAGTTTTTTACTTGCCTCCACTATCTGTTCACGTAAAGCAATCTGTATCATTTCAAATTCTTCCGATGTTTTTGTCAATGCACCATGAACTCTTCTCTCCTGCTCTTCTCGAACAAATCGCAGTTGATGCATACACTCCTTCAGTGCTGCGTCCAAATGGTCCACTCTTTCTTCGGAAGTAGCTTTCTGCTGTAACACTCTATCAAGTTCTTGTTTTAAAGCTATAGCTTCAGTCTCTGCCTTCTCCCAGCCTAAATAAAAAATAAATAAAAAAATTAAAGATGCGTATGGAAAGAATCAGCATCAAAGTCCAGAAATTCTTTTCTGCACAATGAATATGTGGTAATGCAACAGGAGAGGATATTTAAAATACTGTTGGACAGCAGTTCACCTGCAATAGCTTCCTCTGCAATTTTCACCTGTTTCTTCGCTATATTATCCTTAGTAATACAATCAGAGAGGGTAGATGAAAGCCTTTCATTTAAAATCTGGATATCTTTTTCAAGACATGTCTTCTCATTTGTAAGTTTCTGCACCTGTAAAACAATATCTTAATTTCCTTCTATCTGGAACAACAGAAGTCTTGAAACAGGAGTTTCCACTAACAGTATTAATCCATAGACTGTTAATTGCTATTTGAGTATTATACATTTCCCTATGCCTGACGGTCTTATTTGTTATTACATAAAAAAAAAAAAAGTGCCTCTGTAAAGTCATATATAAGCTGTGTCTGTCCTCCAAGCATTAGGCTGAATGCAATACATTACTAGTTACTTGATAGAAATAGCAAAAATAAGCTTTAGCATTCAAAAAAGCTCCCGCATATAGCATCAGTGTGATATGACCTAGAACAAGATTCTCATTGAATTGTCAAACTCACCAAACTAGTGACTTTTGGTTTAATTAGAAAACTAGAATTATGTAGAAGACAAGTCTCTTTAGGTGCGATTACATCAGAGGGAAGCCAGCTATCCATATCATTAGTAGTCACAATAACATAAACCCCAGATTAACTACCTCGAAGGTTGTAGTTTCCAGTATAATTGGCATTAAGGTCTTTGGGATCTAGATCAAAAGAGCTAATTGCATATGCATACATGAATACATTGTTCACAACAGGGTTACAGGGATATGGCCAAGGTTTTCATTATATTTGAACAAGTATATTGCATGTGTGGCTACAAAATAGATTTTTTCTTAAACTCTCAGTACCAGCAGATCCCATCCTAGATTTTTGTTACCAATTCAAAGTAATGTATCATATGATATTAATGACTTGATTGCAGAAAGAAGCTGCCAGTCACAAAAGTACTTACACTATCATGTAAAAATGGCAATGTCAACATCATCCAAAAAAAATTAAACAAAAATAGGAACACAAAGCTGCAACAATGAATGAATAATTATCTAGGGAGCATCATAGTTTAGGAAACATATCTGCAAAAGAAATGATATGATAAGCCCATGTAGCAAGAGAAAAAAACAAGCAGACCTCAGTTACTTCTTCTTCGATAGATTGCGCTTTTTGGCTATTTTCCAGCTACGATAGATTCAAATGATCACATTATACCTGTCAGCATTACATCTATTTCAGCCATTAATCACATGTTCAAAAATCTGCCCTAAAAATTATTCACTGATCCTCACCAACCATTTTCCTCAGGAGGTAAAGAAGACAGAAATTGGATCACATCAACTACTTGATTATTTTAAAAATAAAAAATAAAACGAACAAAAAACACAAATAACAACATGCTCTGATTACTAAACAAGGTAAAGCTAGCGCGCAGATAAATTAAAGTAAAACAAGCATACACATTTACCGAAGAGATCGAACTGGATATTTCAAATACATTGCACATTGTGCAAGCGCACGGAATGCTAACGGGACACTAATTAAGAAAAATGTGAAAAGTAGAAGAAATGGTTGTGCAACAGAACTTTGAAAAGCTGAACTAGGAGCTTCATTCTGCTTCAGTGTGACTTTTTTATTGAATAATGCAATCAATATAATTTAGTAAATTTGTACCTTCCAAGGAATCTTGAGAAACGAGGAGCAAATGCTGTGTATAGTGCCTATATAGTGCATATATATGCAAATTCACTCTCTCTCTCTCTCTCTCTCTCTCTCTCTCCCCCTACCTCTTCCTCTCTCTGTGTGGAGTGGATCTGACATCTGAGTTTTTAGCGGATCGGGTTTGGTTGCAAACAGAGTTTGGGCGGGTTGCTTTAACCCGAAGGGCAGGGAGAGCGGGCTTGGCGTCGCTATCGATTTTATAGTTGACCATAAAAGGGTTGCACATTAATATGTCACGTGTGTACCTTTATGTCCTTGTCTTTAACCAATCATATATCGAAAAAATAAAATTAAGAGTATTCTTATCCCAATTCTAAAAAAATCAATTACAATTCAATTTTCATCTGTCAGATCAGTATTTTATTTTTCTGTCATAATACTTTTATCTCAGCCCCAAACAATTTAGCCCAAATTAATCGCAATTCTATTTTTAACATTTCCTCATTTATTATTATTCTGAAAATGTCATATATTAATTTTAATTGTGATGTTTGTAAATAACAAAAATTACTTAATAAAAAGTAAAGATCACTTAATAATAATTTGAAAATTACTTAATTAAATCCAAAAGTTACCAAAAAAAGAAACTTAATAAAACATCCTAAAACTCGAAAATTATTTAATTCAACATCCTAAAATTTTATCTTTTTATTCCTAATTTCTTCTCCAGTATGGCGACGTAGGCGTTGTGCCGTTGCATTTACACCTCGTTCAGCTACGAGGTGTCCTTGTAAATGGTCTTTGAGTATAGCTTCAGCAACACCGTATCAGTCATTCCATCCACTGACGAGTCTCTCTCTTCGCTCGTCGCCTTCTCCTTTCCTTTTCTCTTCGCCGCTTTCTGACCCATAGGACGCGTCATCTTGAGATGCATTCAAATCGAATGTGTTGCCTGATCCGCTTGTAGAGTATTGGCTGGAGGCGGTGTGTTTGGTTCTTTTCGGGCCAGATGAGGACTCGGACTCGCCGGAAAATTTGAGGTGATTTCACATAATTGTCAACATCTTCTCGTACTTGAACTGTTTCAATCATTGTAGAAGGCAGTGTGAGCTTATTCCCGAATGTTTTTCCAATTATGGTTGTTCGACCATATTTTTCTGGTGGTTGTTGATGTAGTCGGCGAATTTGGAAACTTCGGTCTGGACCCGGCCCCAATGCTTGCGGAGGTGGTCGTAGTCCCGCTCCAACGCCTAGATCGGCTTCAACTCATTGTATTTTTCCGCAATCTTCTCCCAGAAGATGCGGACCCTTTGACCGTTTCCGATCACCGGGTCTTCGGGCACATCGATGTAGCACCGCCAGTACCTTCGTCTCGTCCAACCCATACTTCTTCATGCCCTCACGCACACTGAGGGTCGCCTTCTTTCCTTTTCCTTTCCCCGTGATGGGAAGATATGGGGAAAACTCATCGATAGTATGCATATCGTTGACGTCATAGTATCCGACGATGATCCCTGAGAATGCTTGAAGAGAGCTCCATTGTGTGAAACAAAGGTGGAAAGATGACACAAGACATGATCCTCAGACTCAACGATGTTGAATGCGGCCAAGTCCAAGTCCAGATTGAATGTATCGAGATTCCTGGCTGCAAATACCTCTCCATGCCTAATCCAATCACAAGGTTTTTCAACCTACTAATACAATTCTCTCACCTAGCTCATAGATAAATTTCAATTTTGACCTCCCATTTTCAGACCATCATGTCTAATTCACAATTCTTCGTTTATTGAATGACTTCTCAAGCTTCCAAAAGATAAACATAGCTTCTCCACAAAAGGGGAGACCACTAGTTCAGCAAATAAACAACTTTGATTGTACTATACAGTTGGAGAAATCAGCTTTAGATTTCTTCACACACATGATTATATATGAAGTTTGATATGAGCAAGAAACAAGAGGGCCACACACCATAAATACATAGATAATTAAACAACAGAAGATGGTATTTAACAAATAGGTGTGATGGAGCAGATCAATGGAAGAGCCTGCTAGCCAGGTGGGCTGAGGGGAGAGATGGTGAAATGAGTGAGTATAGATCAGCAGCATCCTCCTTCAGCTTCTCATAGTCAAGAGTCTATGTTACCAGGTTGGGTGATGTAGAAGGAGAGGGGGAGGCGAGAGGTGGTGGTGACCCGCAGGGGATGGAGGAGGCAGCTGGCGGGAGGGTAAAACTGTGAAAGTCTTTTTCCAGAGACCGCAAATGTGCATTTTAAATTCAAGATTAATTATACAATGGTGATAGCTGGCTGCGATCAACCAGCTAGGTGGATAAAGAAATACGTCAAATTTCGACTAATGCGGTAATAAGATCAAATTGACTGCCTCTACTCTAACGACAATCCAGGTATATAATTGACATATGATCTTAATATCAAATATTTATTATTGTGCTGTATTATATTTAGTTATAAATTTAGACAGACACACGCACACCTCATACACTTGTTCATTGAATAAAGGAAGGTTGAGTCCTCGTTACATAATATTGATCTATAGTAAGAGCTTATATACATTTCATGGTTGAAGAATACTTGCTTTATAAAATTTAGTTAATTATTATATGGGATCTGGATCTCATTTGGTTAATTAATATCTATTTTATTATGGTTACTTTCACATTACATCTTGTGTTTTTAGTCCAATTTGAGCGGCTGAAGACTTTGTTCTACTTTTAATATAAAATCTTGCGGTACATGATAATCATGCCAAGAATGTGTGGGCCACTTGTGTATCTAATTTTACTAATCTTCGGTTAAAGGTTTTTAGCCTTTCATCTTCGAGGGGGCATTTGGCATGTCGTATGTTCGTAGCCGCCATCAAATATTGATGTGACTCGATGCGAGGTCTTTCAAGTCCCTCCATAAACCTATATATGGGTGGAGTTTTTGAGAGAAAGAACATAACACACAACACACTCAACGATCTTCAAACGCGTTCTTTCTCTCAAAGCTCACGTGCAAGTGCATCTCAAGCATCCATCTCTTAATTTCTTTAGGAGTATTGTTGCTCAATTCTCGAAATTCTGTCAAGTTTGTCGATGCTTATCAAGTTTGATGTGCTTCTACACGCTAGGAATAAGTCGATTTATCTTTGAGGCACTAGAAGGGGCGTAATTATTGGGATTTGTATACTGAAAATCATGATTTGGGCTGGTTTGTATTAAAAACTTTATTTCCTACATATTGAGGAGAAATTCAATATTGTCACATGGTTTGTCTTTTATGGTTATAGATACTTATTATAAAGCATATAATCATAAACTGAGCAAACAAATCTCATTTTTTATATTGTACTGAATGGTGGATCCATGATCACATAAGATCTTTCAGTCGGTTCTTTATATAAGAAAATCAAGTTTTCAATCTAGATAGACATGGACAATCTATTGTGAAGCGTTGCAGTGTCTAATCGAAGTTCGCGCCCATCTTGGCCCAACTGATTGTACTGAGCATGGTATAGCACTGAAATGGATTAGAGTGAGATATGTACTTCTACGTTGCGTAAATAAAGTAAAAGGTCTTGATGATTATTTGTTTCTCAATCTATATAAATAACATTGACCAACTGCTTTGACTTATTAATAGGTGCGAGTTTTTCGTATCTCTAAGTAATTTCTGATATCTTGGGCAATGGCAATTAATGTCTAGCGATACTAGTATTGTTATTATATAAAATTGTGTCTCTACAAATCCAAGTTGATAATATTCCCAAAATGAGTTCGAAGATGAATTTATTATACAAATCTGCGCAGTTGAACCATTCTTGATAAATAAATAAATTAATTAAAACTAACACCAGCTTTTAATTAATTAATACTCGAAATGATAAAAATAGAATAAGAGGCATTCGATCTTATATTAATAACTTATACTCCACTAAATCTAATACATGAATTTCGATAAAATATATAAAATAAAAATAAAAATCTATACTATACTATTTCAAACACCAATCAGTTGTATTATCTCTCCTCCGACAAATTAAGGGCCATTCTCGGCTCGCGAAACTTCTTTCAAGATTATTATTACAGCAATAGTATAAAAAATTCCATGTTCAAACAAAATAATCAAATCGTTGTAGCACAACAGTAGCTCCATTATTTTCCCCATGCTTGTTGCTTTATCCTGTAAGTGGCCCGCACCTGCAGGGAGTGGGGGTGAAGGTAAACGACAGGTTGTTTCTCTGTAGTTTCCTCCATAAAATATTCCATGAAACCACCCCTGGGCTCCAAATAAAAAACGTGCTTCACCATGCAAGAATATACAATACATTCCTCTAGCTATATATGTGTCCCTAGTTTTCTTCTTCTTCTTGTTCATAGTATCACCAATTCTTACATCATTTTTTGATAGACATACATTCATTCATCTAAACAATGTCTAGCCCAACTTGCGACAAGTCCTTCTGCGAAGACTATATGCTGCTGAGTCCTGAAGATGCAGAGTTAGGCGATGTGTTTAAGATACTCTTCTCCAGCGATATCGGAAAGAGGAAATTCGTGGACTGCCCCGACGGCACCGACGAGCCGTTTGGGCACCGATGGATCATTTTTATTTCTATTTTAGCGCAGAAATTCTTGAAGGCGACGGCTAAGCCGTTGGCATCCGTTGGCTCCGGTGTCGAATATTGGCTCAATTTGCTGTCCGGGAATGGAGGCTTTTTCGGCCTCATCAAGAATACTTTCAAAGGTATTACAGTCCTATATTATCATCTCTCTCTCTCTCTCTCTCTCGTGCCTACCTGTCTTGTCTGTCTGTCTTTAGATACGCACCAAGATTTTTATATTTGTTCAAATAGTGCAGGATTCGTTGGCACTCACTTTCTGTCAATAGTCAATTGTAGAGAAACGTAAATTCATAAAATAGTCAATTACGATATTCTGTTTTCCCTTGATTAAGATTCTTGATCTTCCAAAATTGGAAGTCAAGGTAAGAGAGTATTTTGGATCCCACAAAGAACACCTATGTATTTCTTGGTACCTAGTTTTTATTTGTTAAATATTGTGTATCTTGCACTCGACGTCGTAGGCGGACACAGTAAGAACGTGGTACGGGCGTAAGCCCCTACCAATTTTTTTTCATTTTTTTTTCCTACTTTATGGTTTATGGAAGTTATTGAAAATTATCTTTAGCCTTTACCGAAAGCTAAAAATTAGAGGATTTTAGCTTCTATCAATATTTTTTTGCGTCCACCACTGCTCGACGTGAGATTCTTTTGTGTGTGGCCACTTGTTGTTTTATTCTCAATAAATCTCTCTTTCATGAGATAAAGGGAGTGAGAATAAGTAGATAAGTCGAACTAGTGGTCCAAGTTGCCATGCGGCTCAGTTAGGCCCGGTTTATATTTAATTAGTGTGGATTAAATATTGTTAGCTAGTTCCAAAACCAATAAATTAATTGTTTTAATATTTTCCTTAAAATAAATTATCTTTATTTTTTGTCACGCTATGTAGGGCCTGTTCCAACTAATACAATTCGTAGTTAGCTTGTGACCCTTTGATTCTTATCAATTAAATTAAGCTAAAAGATGATCCACACCAGCTATACCAAATAAACAAACATGATCTAAATATTACCTACTACTATTATTTAAAATAAATAAAATTATGCATATATATGCCTAAATAAATATCAGGGGAAGGTTATCTGCTTTATATAAATATGCAGCATTAATTAATGGTGCTTAATTTTTTGAACGACGTCGTTTTCTGCCATGTCATTTAATGATTAAAAATAAAATTTATATAGTGGCATCAGCGACCACATTCAGACGTGTGATATTTTTAATATAAAGCTGATGATCTGAGATATATAAAAAAAACTTATAGTTTGAGATATTTTTTATAAAAGGAGTATAGTTTAGATTTTACAGTGATATTTACCCTTTATAATATACTTGTGCAGGAGAGTTCGTTCAACCAGACAATACGTCGGCGGATTATTTCTCGTTCATCGGAAACCTCGACAGACGGCAGCATTTAGACCAGACAATCAGCCCCGGTGAGAAGAGATATTACGCTGCACTTTCTATCATGGCGGCCAAGGCATCTTATGAGAACAAGAAACACATCAAATCGGTTGTCGAGGACCACTGGAAGGTAGGTGTTAAACAATTTATTATGTCAAATTATTACAATTTATTATATAACATGCACGAATTAAAAAGGTTATGGAAGAGATTATTTAATTCTTGATCTTGTTAGTTTCATTTAAGAAATCATATAAAAATAAAATATCTCACCCTTGTTAGAAGACTTTGACAATTAGGTCAATGGGACACACCTTGCAGTGTATATTTGTTCATTTATGACTTTATTTTAGACTATTGTTTATTATTTCTAATTTAGTGGGCAAAGTCTTCGATAGTGGAATTGTTTTATCTTTCACATTTTTTTTCTTCTTCAAAACGCCCTTTTGGATGAGAGATTGGGCGAACCCTCAATTGGTACATATCAAATAAATAAATCACATGTTCCGTACATGACTAAGCCTGAAAGTGACTTGGCCCAAAGAATGACGAAGCTTTTCACCTTTCACGCTCTTTTCGCACATGATTCTTGATATAAATTGGAAAATTAGATCATTATATACAAATGAATCAACAATTATTTCAATTTCCTTTATTTATATACATGCATGAATCTTATATAGAGCCAAAACCTTATGTTAAATTTCCTCTTTAATAACTCTACCTAATCATATTTTTGTTTGATTCCTTGCAGATGAATTTCGTGGACTCCTACGATTTCCGGAATGGTGAGTTAAGAAAAAAGCATTCATGGTTTGATTGAGTTATTTTAAGGATATTTAAGTCATAAAAGCTTTAATATAAATAGTACGGTCTAGAGATCAGATTCCATCGACTCGTTATTAAAAAAATATATATATATTTAACGAAGCAACAAACTAAATATACATATTTTGCTAAAAACTTGCACAGATTATCAGGATAAAGCTACCACACAAGCTTTCATAATGGACGACAAGAAAGACACAATTGTTGTAGCATTTCGAGGAACAGAGCCCTTCGACGCCGACGCATGGTCTTCCGATGTCGATCTCTCCTGGTACAAGATTAATGGGATGGGGAAGATGCACGGTGGATTCATGAAAGCTCTCGGCTTGCTCAAAAGCCAAGGCTGGCCGCAGGAACAAGACTCTGGCCAACCGGAAACCGCCTATTACGCCATCAGGAAAAAGCTCAGGCAACTTCTGCAAGCAAACGAAAAGGCCAAGTTCGTAGTCACCGGCCACAGCTTAGGCGGCGCGCTGGCTGTTCTATTCCCGGCGATTTTAGGTCACCATGGAGATTCATTCTTGCTCGAAAGGTTGGAGGGCGTCTACACATTTGGACAACCTAGAGTTGGAGATGACAAATTCGGACAATACATGAATGGTCTAATCAAGGATAAGAAATTCACCTGCATCAGATTCGTTTACAGCTACGATTTGGTGCCGAGATTGCCGTATGATGATTCCACGCTCTTGTTCAAGCATTTCGGTACATGCATTTACTTCAACAGCCTGTATACAGGAAAAGTAAGTCCTCCATATTTTTATTATGTAAATTATTAAAATATTATTGTCAATATAATTTGATTAAATATTCTTAATTTAGGTTAGTTTTTAAAAAGTGGGTGTATGTAATTTTGTGCAGGTTGTTGAGGAAGAGCCCGACAAGAATTATTTTTCGATAATATGGATGATTCCAAAGTTTTTCAATGCATGCTGGGAGCTTATTAGAAGTTTCCTTATAAAGTACGTGAAAGGGC
>JAYDZE010517440.1:0-15430 GCA_034509125.1 Monilaria moniliformis
CTATATACAGTCCATCTTGATGGGGTGTGTTTATTTTGTGCAAGTTGGTGTGTATGAAGAATATGTTAGGTTGTCTCGCATGAAGAAAAAGAAGTCGCATGAGATACTTTGCATTTGATCATTTGGATAAGCTATTGACTCAGCAAAAAGTTAGTTAGTTAGTTTCTTGCGATTTTAGCTTGGCTTTTTCTTTATATTCTCGGTGTAAAGTCGGTTTATACCGTGAGATTAATCAATAAACAAATTCTTCTTCCTCCCTTTCTCTCTCTCTTCTCTGAGTGTTCCCAATTTAAATTTCAATTTGATCTTTTAATTCATCTCTGGCGGGCCTTCACCTTATTGCAAGATCGAACGTGTGGCTGACTTGAGTTTTGTAAGCTTTGGGCTTTATAACATTGACGTGGAGGATCTTCACCTTGTTTCCGGATTGACCGTTGGGTTTGACCTGAGATTTGGGAGCATTGGGATTTATATTGTGGATGTGGAGGGTCTTTGTAACACCCTAACCCCTCTGACTTATGCAATTATAATAAACAAATACAAATAAAAAGTAAACATATTTTTTTATACCAAAAACACTCATATCACATAACATCAAAAGTCAACATTTATCAGGTACATTTGCAATTTTTCTATATCACAGTGAGACCCTCTCACGACTCGATATGCTATACATTTATCTACATGCAAAAATGATGAGGAGGAGAAGGTTGCCAAAATGCGTCAGCCACCGAACCTGCTAATGCGTGGAGTTCGTTGAACCCACGTCAACCAAAATGTCACTTCTAATCTATTCTTGAAAAATATTAGTGGTTTATATGAGACACAACTCAGTGCATATAAACTTTACTTCTAATTTCACATCATATAAACAGATAAACATATTCTTTAATCGATACATATAACAAGAAGAAATAAATATCATAAACAATTCCATATACATATGCATATGCCTCTGTGTCCATTTTATTATTCTGTGACAATCAAGCCTGACATCTGTCCGGGATTTCTATTGTATCCATTGTATAATATAACATATATGACACGAAGGTCCCATTGCCATTGTATATGACCCGAAGGTCTCATTGCCATTGATATCAAATCCAGGACAAGACTGTCACAGATTCAATTAAATTCCATGATTCACATAAATCACATGTGTATAGTAATTCAAATATCTATTCCTATCATATGCTCAATATATGATCAATCATATTCATTGCATCAATACATATCCATATAACGCAAGTATTCACGTAATTCAAATATATCACAAGAATTCATATAGTACACACAAAATCAGAAACTAGAATTATACACATATAAAATTAAAAGCAAGATTTATACACACCTGCTTAGAACAAGTAATCTAGTCGAGCCTCAGTTCAGCTTCCTGATCTACAACTCTTGATCCTATATAATTAAATACAATTTTGAATACTAAACACAACTTTGAAATATTCATTAATCGTAACTATATTATATATATATATATATATATATATATATATGTGTGTGTGTGTGTGTGTGTGTGTGTGTGTGTGTAAATAGTTATAAGTGTATAAGTAGACGTGTATATGTTAGAAAAATTATGAAAGAAGCTACCACCTTACCTTACTGACTCTTTTCTCTCTACCTTACTAACTCTTTTTCACTAATAAACTCACACGTCTAATGCCTATCTATAGCTATCCTTAGTTTGCAACTTCACCGACCTCAAAATTATTGAAGGCTTCCAATTAAATTTATGGGTTAAACGTCATATACACGTTTCCATTAAAGTAATCCAAGTTATGCTTGCAAATATTATTTTTTTGAGAATCCTCTATTAACTCCAATTAATTATTTGAAAAGAAAATATTTATAACTACAAATCCTACGTAAATGCCACCTTTCTAGTTTGATGTATTCTAATGTTACTATTATTATTTTATTTGTTAAACCTTTGTGGCTATAATAATGTAATACATACGTGTATAATCATAATTATTTTATTGAGATTAATTTCAACCCTTAATAAACTATAAATCATCTATTAATTAATTTAATGTACACTAAAAGATAATAAAATTTCCAAATTCATAATGCCTTTATTATTTTTTTATACCATTATATCTGATAATAATTCGTTAATTTAATTCTATTGACCTATCACGATATAATAAATATTATCTTCAATAATTCACTTAATATGTCTATTATGTAAATAACATTAAAATATGTGAATATGCAAAATGATGTATGCTTTGGGTTAAGGATGTCACACTATATTCATATCTATCATTGTCATACGAATTAAAATGTAAATGTTGCATAGCAGCATATCTAGCCATGATATCAGTTGTTTCTCTATGGTCATATGTAAAAAGAGATGGCGTACCTGTTTGAGATGAACTCGTTTGAGGGCCGGGTTGAAAGTTTATTTGAGTTTGGGTTGAGCTGATCTCAAATTCCACCGCGTGATTTTTCTCCATATGCTTGATAAACGTACCATATCCACTACCATGTGTTTATTTGTACTTTGTATTGCAATAGTTGCAATACACAGTGAATTTCTTCGGAGCATCGGGATGACTATTAAAATCTTTAATTTCCACCTTCTTGAAATGCTTAACGAAGATGTTTGATGTCTTACTTCGTTGGGATTGTGGTGGTGGAGGTGGAGGTGAAATAGCTGGAAATCAAAGTTTTGACTGAGCATCCCTAACAACATTATTTTCCTTCCAAATAACTAAATCAAACCAAAGATGAAATAGCTGGAAATCAAAGTTTTGAATTTTTGTTAAGTGCTTGAAAATAAAATGTGGAAATAATTTTCTTAAGTAAAATGCATCCTTAGGTCCCTATATTTTTAGGAATAAATTAGAAGTAAGGTTTATATGCACTGAGTTGTGGCTCATATAAACCACTAATATTTTTCAGGAATAGATTAGAGTGACATTTTGGTTGACGTGAGTTCAACGAACTCCACGCACTATCAGGTTCGGCGGCTGACACATTTTGACAACCTTCTCCTCCTCATCATTTTTGCATGTAGATTAATGTATAGCATATTGAGTGGTGAGAGGGTCCCACTGTGGTCTAGAACAATTGCAAATGTTTTTATAAATGTTGGTTTTTGTTATTAAAGTGCATCCTTAGGTCCCTATATTTTTATATTTTGTTTCATGAGTTTCTTCATATTTTTTTAATTATAATGAGTATACTTTTGTCTTTGATTCCATATTATTCTTATTTAGCTGAATAGTTAACTTTTGTTATCTAAATTTTCATTTATTATTAATATCCCAAAAAAC
This sequence comes from Monilaria moniliformis, assembly GCA_034509125.1. Taxonomy (NCBI): domain Eukaryota; kingdom Viridiplantae; phylum Streptophyta; class Magnoliopsida; order Caryophyllales; family Aizoaceae; genus Monilaria; species Monilaria moniliformis. The sequence continues at coordinate 3,297 of JAYDZE010517440.1, forward strand.
GATTGAAATAATAACATAGCCTTTTTCAAGCATCTGCCCACCCAACCTCTAACTTGGCGAAGCTCTTCACCTTTCTCTCTTACTCTCAAACCTACATTTTTCATTTCTCCTCTTCTTTCTCTATCCTTCTCTCTCATCGGCTATTTTCTTATTTTAGGAGATTATATTATAAAAAACTTCCCAAAATGGGAAGTTTTTTTTTTTATTCTGAAACTGGCAAAGATGCATGAGGCAAATGCGTCTTCCCTTAAGTGAAGACGCACTTGCTTCATGCGTCTAGCTTTGAACCGGTGCCGTTCCACTTTGTCGGAAGGAAGACGCATGAAGAGCATGCATCTTCACCTAAGACGCATGAGTGGCATGCGTCTTTACCTAAGATGCATTACCCTCATGTGTTTTCAACATTGTTTATCATGCGTTTTCAATCTATTTTATGTGTTTTAGAAGTTATTTACATTGTCATAATTGTAATTAGTTTGAATTTATTTGATTGTAAAATGTATTGATGAAACTAGGGTTTACTAATATGTTGAAAAATGTTAGAGTATACGAATGTATTGTATTTATAAACAATACATTATTCGATAAATATAGTGTTTAGCAACATACTAATAATGGATTAATTGCAGGAATTATGTCGTTGTATGTGATGTTATATTGGGGTAGTAAGATAATCCAGGTTACTGGTATTGGTATTGCTTATGACCCACCATATTCGAAAGCATATATTGTATTGAATGAGAGTATTTCATATGATGAATTAGTTATGATAATTTGTGAAAGGAAGAAGTAAATATGCATCAGCTGAAAATCTCAATAATATGGAGATGTCTTGTAGTTTTGGGAAATGGATATACCTATGTAGGCATGTCACTTGATGAAAAATGCATGCAATATATGTTCAGTGATGGTGTTGAAACTGGTCAAGTTGAGCCGATTTTTGAGTTTGCAACGGTTACTCAACAAGAATTTTAGGCAACCACTACTTATGAAGCAGAGACGTCTCGGAGGGACGAACATGCAAACCAAGAGAGGATGAGTCATGAATTAAATGTTGGAGATATAAATTTGAGCTACAATTATGATGGTGAAGATAACACATATGTTCTGGAAAATGAAGCAAATGATAATGATAGCATAAATTCTGGTAGCTCGGATTTGCATTGTCCTTTGAGGGCAGAGGATTCAGATAGTTCTGAATATTTTAGTGATGAATCAGATGAAGACTCTTGTGAAGATGAGATATTTGCTGCAGCCAAACCTATGCTCCAACAATGCGTGGGGAATAATAAGTTCCACAGTATGTGCATACAGGGTTAGAGTATTTTCAGTCTATACTCAGTGAAGTTGGATGGTATAGTGTACCTATTTTTTATGGTAATGCATAAAACACATGGTATTGGGATGAGAGTAATCCCACACATATTGGCTTGGGCATAAAATTTAATAGCAAGCTACATTTGAAGACTGTTGTGACTTTGTGGCATTTGGAAGGTGTGCGACAGTTCATGGTTGTGGAAAGCAAAGGGAAAAGATGGCATTGCCGTATGCAAATTTCCGTTTGCAAGGTCGAGCTAGTCAGACTGCGATGAAATGGAGTTGGGAGGTACGAGCAACATTGCGAAAGTATGATGGAAGATGGAAAATAAGAACATGGGTTAATGGGCACACTTGTCTTGATCATCGAAATTCAAGGGGGCACGCTAACTTCACGTCATCAATGATTGCTTTGTGTGTTCGGCATGAAATTGAAAATGATGATGATTACAAGCCGTCAGCCATCAAACGTGGAGGACAAATACCACGTGGAATGTAGCTACAAAAAATCCTGGTATGCTCGTAGGAAGGTAATTGAGCTTGTATATGGCGGGTGGGAGGGCTCATTTAGAGAATTGCCCAAATATATGGCTGAATTGTAAAAGCAGAATGTTGGTACGGTTGTTCGGTGGTTCCATGATGAGAGATTGAGCTCAGGACAAACAAGATTTTCAAGTATGTATTTTGGACATTTGGGCCAGCTCTATTGACATTTCAAACATGCAAACCAATTTTACTATTGATGAGACACACCTAAATGTAAAGTTGAAAGGTAAACTACTTATTGTAGTAGGTTTTGATGCTAATGAGAAGTGTTTGCCTATTGCATATGCTATTGTGGGTGAAGAAACCAATCATAGTTGGAATTGATTTGTAGGCCTTGTTAGAAGTTATGTAGCAATTGGTGATAGATTGTGCATAATATTTGATAGACACCACGAAATCATAAAATGCTATGAATTTTGAGGTATGACAACAAGCACCAAAAGCCCATCACAAATATTGCTTGGTGCACGTAAGGAAAAATGTGTTGCAAACGTACAAGGGCATAAAAGTGAAAAGTTTGGTATGGGCAATGGGTATTGCAACACAAAAGCGCAAATTCAACAAACAAAGGCGTGCACTTGTAATTTTTTGTGATGGGGCTGTGAGGTAACTCGAAGAGTTAGATAGAGTGAAGTGGAATCTAGCATACGACAAATGTCGTAGATGGGGCGAGGCTACAATTAACATGGTAGAGTGCTACAACAATGTGTTGAAAGGTACACAGAACTACCAATCATAGCTTGCATTGATTTTACGTTCTGGTGGACTATTGAATGGTTCATTAGCAGAAAGATAGAAACACGATATTGCGAAAGTGACTTGACCCCATGGACCCTGAAGAAGGTGAACGAGAATGATGCAAGAGGCTAAGGACATCGTGTTAGGCGATGTAACATACAGCAATGGATTTATGAGGTCTGAACTAGACAGCAAGCTGATGGAAAGTGTGGAAATACTCACACTTCTGAGTATATGAAAGGAAATTGCACATGTGGAAAGTGGCAGATGTGGAAAATACCTTATTCGCACATTGCAGCAGTAGTTCGAGATCGTGGTAATGATATGTTTAATCTTGTTCATCGTGTGTATCACAACGAGATTTGGGTGCAACAATATTATAGGTTCTTCAATCTACTTAGACACCTAGATTATTGGGATGAGAGTGATTGGACCTTAGAGTGTGCGCATTCGCAGCTACTGCCTCGTTCACGTGGTCGTTATAGAAAAGAAAGGATACCAAATCAGATGGATGCCCGTGAACTCGACCAACCAAGATCATCACACAGCTGCAAAAATTATGGCCAAACTGAGTATGACAAGAGAAACTGTTCCACCGGACATACTTGATGTTTCTATTTGCAGAATGTTGTATTTTATTGTTGTTTGTTTGTTTAATGTTGTAATTTCTTATTGTTAGTGGATTGTTGTTTGTTGATAAACTCGTAGTAGTACAGGTTTTGGGTATTGTATGTGGCAATAGTTGTCAAGATTTTATCTTACTCTGTTGGTTTTACAAACAATTACTCATCATTTGGTTGGATTAACGAGTTTGTCAAGATTGTGTAGCTAAGATAGGGAAACGTTGCTAAGGACGGAAATTTAGGTGAACTGGGGACCCGAGAATAAGCACCCGGTCTGGTAAGACAATGGCCCAACAATAACCAGGATGGGTGAAAGTGAGAAAAACCGTAATGTCCAGAGACTTGCAACATGTCACCCGACCGGGTTCGAAGGCAGCGAAAGTTTCAGCAACTTTCACCCGACCGGGTATATTTGGCGCCACAAGTCACACACATTTGGAAAGAGAGAGAAAAGATGAAGAGAAACCCTAAGGGTAATTTTATAGCTTGGAATTCAAATCTTTACTCTAAAATACGAATCATTTGTATACTTAAAATTGAAATCCAAACTGAAATCCAAACAATCCAAATACAAATTCAAACTGAAATCTAAACAATCTAAATACAAATCCAAAATGAAATCCAAACCTTCAACAAAATAATCATGAAAACAATAATCTACTGATAGGCATTAGGTGTGTATTTACTTGGTGCTTTACCTTTGTTATCACATTTAGATTTTCATGAAAAAAGACCTCTCAATGTTCGCCGACTGATCAAGGCAGATTACAGCAATTAATACCGATTAAAATTGATAAAACTTTGATAATTTCTGCACAAAAAAAGTGTGAATATGGCGCAGGAGAGCAGGGAATGTATAGAATGGAGATGAGGTTAAACAGTTGGTGGTGGAAGCTGAAATATGGAAGACTAGTGAGTAAGAAGACCAGTACGCTGGCCAGGCGATGTGTCAGTAAAGGCAAGATAAAAAGGGGCAACACTTAGCGAAGATCAAATCCAAGGATGCAAGCCTGAAGAACATGATAAGGACTATAGGGATGCGGGTACAGAATATGCTCCACATGAAACCCTAGAGAGCGAGTATAAAGCAAGAGAAGAGGCCAAGCACAAACGATTTACGAAGTTCGAAGTTTAGTTGAGAGTTGTTACACCATGAGTGCTGAAGGTTGTAGAGAGAGTGCGAATAATGAGAGATAGTCTTAATTTCCTAGCCTTTGCCTTATTCCTCAGCATTTTAATATCCTTCCTTAGCCACCTAAATCTCTAAGTCCAGCCACCGTCCATCATTTGTGTGAAAAATCATCGTTTCAATCCTTTTTAATTTCAGTTTGTTAGGAGCTAGTTTGTAGTACAAAAGTGGTTGTGGGACTGAAACTTGAATGTTTGTTTTGAATCACTTGTTAAATGTTAGTTGTTGTTTCTTGATTTCCTTTATTTTTGGAGTTAACGTTTGCAAGAAACATTTTCTTTCCGAGTTCTAGTTCCGTTTGTTTAGCGATAATTTCTCTCTACATGACGTTATTTTCCTTTCTGAGTAATGTGTTAGTATCATTTAGTTTAGTTTAGCTATGATAGGTAAAAACAGGACCTGCACGTTAGGCAGTTTGATAGTGTCGTTTCCGGTTATTTTATTTTCCCGCAAGACAAATTCCATCGAAATCCATTTGGCACCTCCATAACTTCTAACTCTGGACATTAGGATTTGGAATGAAATGAGGGGGTGAGTCTGAAGTGGTCCATGGTTAGTTGGCACGATCTTTAGCAGGCAGAATTGGTGGTTGGTGCAGTAAGGGACCACAAGTCCTGAATGAAAGTTACCCAAAAATGAATGATTTATTACTTGTTTTTGCTTTTGTAGTTGTCCTACTATTCAGAGTAAAATGTCTATGCGCCTAAGTTTGTTATGTTTTCCTGTTCGTTAGTACTATGCCTGCAACCTTATTTGTTTCAAATAATTAGTTTATTCCTTAAGCATGCTTTAATTTCCTTGATCATGTTTAGTTATTCTTTGTTTAAGTTAATAGTATATTGTTATTCTCTTTTAAGTAGTTAGTTTCTCACACTTATAAGTAGGCGTGGCGGCATCGCCAATCACTAGAACACCTTCAAACCGGACGGACAACCATTCCTCGTGGGATTGATAACCCCAACTTTCCAAATACTAATCCTAATATAATTGGAGAGTGAATAACTAAACAAATTTTTTGATAGAGTTGTCGTATTTCTCAATGATAGCACGTACCCAAACCAGCTTCACATCAAATTGCGTCGTTGCCGAGGAGTGAGTTCAAGGAATGAAATCCTGACCGAGAAAAAAGCCTCATCTGCCAAATCAAGCAAGTGAATCAATGGCTGGGAAACAAGATACAGGCTGATCCTAAAAAAGCTTGACCGCATCTGCAGCCTTAACACATGCAAACGGCCAACAAACTAGCCGCATGGACGTCCTTATTTCAGCCTTTAAAAAAGTCGTTCTCCCATTTCTCTTGTCCACATACACACTCAAAGATTGAAGAGAGAAATTTTTTGAATTTCCTCTGCAAATTTCAAACGAAGAGAGAAACAATCTCACAACAAAGAAAAATATCGCCAAGGAAATAAAGTAAGAAGAAAGCAGAGACAAGCCGGAGAACATGTCATGGCTTTCTCCAATGATGAGTTCTGTTAAGAAGGCAAGTCGAAAAGATATAAAGAAGAAAGCACGGGCAGAAGGCGAGTGCAGACCAACCGAGAGAGTTGTACATCAACCTGGGCATGAGGAGAAACAAGTGAGCCCAGCACAGAGAGAAGCGGAGCGTGCAAGGAAAGAAAAAACTCCAATTCAACTAGATTTTCCGACAGAGTCAAAGAACGGAGGCCAAGCCCAGGAGGAATTCTCAGAGTCAACAGAGACGCAAGCATCAGAGGGGGAAAGAATAAAGCTCTGATACCACATTTTCAGAAGAGTCGGCTGCAGACTCTGAAGACGACGTGTCTCTGGAAGACTACGCTCAAAGCAAGGCGGGGAAATTTTGGAAGAAGAGAGTACAGCTAGATCTGGACTTGATTGGCCGGATCCAAAGTTGCCCAAACCCCACAGTCGCTGGAAAAGTATCAGCTTGACTCGGTAAGAAGTATCAGGCTGGGCAGCTTCTTGATCTTTCTACTTTGAATACCTTGGGTGTTAGAGAAGAGTTCTTTAAGTATTTTCTTGATATTGGTTTTGAGTGGTTTCTGGATGTGCCTGCTACAAATGTGCCTAGGATATTAGTCGATGAATTTTTCAACTCCTTTCAATTTACCACGAATGTTGTGTTAGAAGAAATTTCAATTGCTTTCAAACCCTTTCGAGAGTACCACAAATTGTCTTTATTGGAATTGAATGTTCGGCTAGGGATAACGTCGATGGATAAGGCCAAGGATTATGAGTTCCAGGCCGCACAAAGAGGGGTACCGAATCAGTATTCATTACTATTCGAGCAGTAGACTGCTTGGGCAGTCCTGACACACCCTGCAGCCGGACCATTTAAGGCTAATCAGTCTCGTGCCCATCACCTATCCGACCTTGTCTTGAGAATGTGCCAAACGTATTTAGCTTACAGCCTATTAGGCCACACTACATGCTTTAATCATTTTTATGTGGCCGAGTTGTACTTGACATGATGTATGCACCAAGGGACTAGAGTAGACCTTGGATTCTGGTTAGCCTACCAAATTAAATTGATTTGTTCACATCCCACCCGAAACATTACTCTCTGCCATGTGCTAAGTGTTTATTTATCAAAGAATTTTGAATTTGAATTGGCTGAAGATTTATGTCTCGAAATGTGTCCGCCCTTGTCTAACTTCGATTTAAACTTTTTGCGAGGTACCCTGGTGCTAACCGTGCGAGATGTCATCTCCCTATTCTATACACCAGGGAGGTTATGATATCTTCGAACGTTGCTCCACGCATCATTACGCAGGACGCACAAGCTGGCAGTTGAGGGACACGGATATTGGCAGTTTGAGCAAGGGAATGAAGGGGATGGAAGAGCAAATGGAACAATAAAGGAAGTAGTTGAAGGATTGAGAAGATGCAATCCATTTTATGAGGAAGAGCCTCGGGATATTCATGATGGATATATGAAAATGATCCAAAAACCACTAGTACCACCGGAAGGAGCTATCAGCGAAGGAAAAGAAGCAACACCACCATCAAACCTAGCCAAAGATGTACTAATCGACAAATAAGACGACACCCAACCCACTATTGATCTCAACAGACCCAACTCATCTAAAATCACGTCTGCGCGCCGAAGTCGGCAAAACCGGTAAATGTTATAACTCCCCCCTAGTGTTTGTTTTTCTTCTTTTTCCTTTTTCCTTTTCCTTTGTTGTCGCGTCTTGAGTCTTGTTTGTTTATGTCTTGTTTTTGTTTTTGTCTAGTCAAAAAATTTCATCCCGCACACTAGAGCCACTTTGTTCCATCCTAGTGTGAGGAGGGTGTGATTGTTTTGCTTACCTTATGAGTCATCACCCGTATAGAACCACCAATAAACTAGGCAGTTAAATGGGTAAATATTAATTTGGTTGATTAATTAGATTAGCTTGAGGATGATGGACTACTTATAGTGATGCATTATCCCTACAAAAAGGAAAGAATTGAGCTTAAAGTGGAGCAGTCTCCACATTATTCATTTTTGAGAGTTAATGAATAAAAGCAAAATTAAAATATTTCAAGGTGAAGGTGGTATATGATAGGAGGCATAAAAGTGAGCCAATTTGAGCCTAATTTCTTTCGATCCATTACTTAAAAGAAGTAACCCTAATAGCCGTGATTGAACTTGAACCTTTTCATTTCTTAACTCAGAAATATGCAAAAAGGGGCAATTAATAATGATGATGAACTGGGCTGGGTAAATGTCAAAAGGATAAGCAGGAAGCTATTAAATGAATCAAAATTGTGTTGAAAATAAAAAGAAAGAGTGAAAGAAAAAAAATATATGCGATTAGGCATCCCCAAAAAAAGCACAATTACAACCTTCAACCTGCCCAGATAGAGATGAATGAGCTCACTTTCAGACCCCAGAATCTAGTCAATCAAGCTTAGGACAATTAGGACCGAACCTATGATCAATAAATCCCCTTAGTCCCATTGTGTCCTGTTAGGACTTGTTTGAGCCACTAATTGACTGCAAATATTTTGAATTATGCTTGAAAAGAATTTTTTTTGTCATGTGGGAATTCACCCGTGAGGACTGGAGAGAAAGAGAACCATGCATTACTTTAAGTTAGCTCTTAACTCTTGTTATCAACCAATTCATCTTGGAATAACTTCTTAGTTTGCACTTTAAAATGTTGCTGGTGATTTCTTTGTCGAGTCATGAGTTTGTGTTTTTCTTCCGCGTTTCCGTGTTTCTTTCGAGTCTTTTCTTGAGTTAGAGGAGTAGTAATTATTAATGACCGTCATCCAGCTAGTTTAAATTAACTTATGCTTCAGGGCAAGCACGCCTTAAGTGTGAGGAGGTTTGATCGGGCCAGATTACGGTCATTAATACAGGTTTAAATTGATAAAACTTTGATGAAATCTGCACAAAAAAATGTGTGAATATAGCACAGGAGAGCAGGGAATGTATAGAATAGAGCTGAGGTTAAACGGTAGGTAGTGGAAGCTGAAGTATGGAAGAACCGTGAGTAAAAAGATCAGTACGCTGGCCAGGCAACGTGTCAGTGAAAGGCAAGAGAAAAATGGGCAACACTTAGCGAAGATCAAATCTGAGGATGCAAGCCTGAAGAACATGATAAGGACCATATGAATACGAGTTCAAGATTATGCTCAGCATGAAACCCTAGAGAGCGAGTATAAAGCAAGAGAAGAGGCCCAGCACAAACGAGTTACGAAGTTTGGAGTCGAGCGTTGTTACACCATGAGTGCTGGAAGTTGTAGAGAGAGTGCAAATAGTGAGAGATAGTCTTAAATTTCCTAGCCTTTGCCTTATTCCTCAGCTTTGTAATATCCGTCCTAGCCACCTAGATCTCTAAGTCCAACCACCGTCCGTCGTTTGTGTGAAGAATCATCGTTTGAATCCTTTTTAATTTCACGTTTGAAGCTAGTTTGTAGTAGAAAGTGGTTGTGGAACTAAAACTTGAATGTTTGTTTTGAATCACTTGTTAAATGTTAGTTGTTGTTTCTTGATTTCCTTTATTTTTGGAGTTAATGTTTGCAAGAAACATTTTCTTTATGAGTTGTAGTTCTGTTTGTTTAGCGATAATTTCTCTCTACATGATGTTATTTTTCTTTCCGAGTAACGCGTTAGTATCATTTAGTTTAGTTTAGCTACGATAGGCACGTTAGGCAGTTTGATAGTGTCGTTTCCGGTTATTTTATTTTCCCACTAGACAAACCCCACCGTAATCCATCCGGCGCTTCCATAACTTCTGACTCTATACATTAGGGTTTGGAAGGGAATGAGGGGATGAGTCCGAAGTGGTCCATAGTTAGTTCGTTTGATCTTAAGCATGAATAATTAGTGGTAGGTGCGGTAGGGGACCACAAGCCCTGAGTGAAAGTTACTGAAAATGAATGATTTGTTACTTGTTTTTAGCTTTTGTAGTTGTCCTACAATTCAGAGTAAAATGCATGTGCACTTAAGTTTGTTATACTTTTTTGTTTGTTAGTACTATGCCTGCTGCCTTGTTTGTTTCAAATAATTAGTTTAGTCCTTAACCATGCTTTAATTTCCTTAACGATTCTTTGTTTAAGTTAATAGTAGTTTGTTATTCTCTTTTAAGTAGATAGTTTCCCACACTTATAAGTAGGCGTGATGGCATCGCCAATCACCAAACTGGGCGGATAACCATTCCTCGTGGGATCGATAACCCTGACTTGCCAAATACTAATCCTAGTATAATCGAAGAGTGGGGAACTAAACAAATGTTTTGATGAAGTTGGCGTGTTTCTCAACAATAACACGTACTTAAACCAGCTTCACATCACCAACGTTTGACTCTGCAAATTGTGAATGACGTGGTTTTGGAATAGCTTCCAGACCAGCATCCTCAGCACCATCCTCAGCAGCCTCCTCATCGGCCTCCTTAGTAACCTCTATCTGCACACCAGCAAAATATGAATCAACCAATCATATGTGTGTCTGGTAGCCTTTATGCGGTGTCTACGGCTCGTGAGATGTCTGCTCAAGTGGCCAGCGCTCCCATCCTTGGGAAGATGTCTGCTCGGGAGGCCAAGGCTCCCATCCCTGGGGCGGGAGAGACACGAACTCATGTTGAGGCTGTGACTGCCAATCTCGTGACATTCCGTGCCTATCTGTTCTGACACCTCTCCTTCCAGTACGTTGGGCCCTCTCAACAAAAGGCATCGATGTATTGACATGCATACGCTGAAAATGAGGTTGGTTAATACGACAACCCTCACCACAACTCCTAAAAGCATCCTCGGCCATCTATAGGACACGATGCATGTCAGGATGCGAACAGTCAGATCGACTCGCTGTGTGATATATGCGAGTTAGTGCCTCGAATTATTAAAAAAACAAAGTTATTTAAAATACGCAAATAAACAAGATATATTTTTTATTACAAATCAAAATTAAAACTTACCGCATAATGTTGTGATGAGGCAGACTCCTGAAATCCAGACTGTGACTGTACGCCTAGCTGGGATGATGTATGTAACAGTGATGGACCTGTACCACCTCATGTATTCCCATGTCAATCACCCAGATAGGTCATCTACTGTATCTTGCACTAGTTGGTGCCGTATATCCCAATTTTCAATGTACTTGGTATGCTCGGCAACCTAATCCTTCTCTGCTTTACCACGACGAGATACATTTATATAAGTAGTCTGAATGTAGTATGCCGAGCTTAGGAATATGCTGTGAGAATTCAAATTGCCGCATAACTCTATGCGGCTCGTACGGCTCCACAATATGCCAACATATCAAGAATGTGGTTGCCTTCCAACAACTTTCACCTGCAACACAAAAATACGGCAACATCCGCGCACTATAAGGATGCCTTATGAACTAAAAAAAGATTTTTTTGTCAGTCAAAATGAATGATAACTTAACGTGACGATCAATTACAAAAAAAACACATAAATGTACTTGCTGAGGCTGCAACTGTGTCAATTGCTCTCGGTAGTGCTCAATGCAATGTTGGAGAGATTTTGTCAGACGCATAGGGCCATTCTACCTAACAATACTAAAAACAATAAAAAAATAATCGTTACAAGATATGATTCATAAAAATAAATAACAAGTAATCTAGTTACGTGGATGCACCAGAAGTATAGTCGGTGTGGATAGAAGGATAAATGTGTTGGGGTTTTGATATAATTCCATTGAAGGAAACCCCTACCCGAGATCTATCCATGAATAATATGGGAAAACTTTGCAAATAAAACTTATGCTAATTCCTACAATACTAGAACGCATAAAAGCACATAGGAAATTAATCGGAATTAAATCCTATTATCATGCTTTCTATAGATTTATAAATACTTACTTTTATGTAGTCTCCAAAGACTGACGTTGGCTTGCTCTTTCTCCACGAGACGAACTCCAACCTTGAGTCTTCTAGTTTGTTCCCAACTCCTGGGTGTATTTCTTGTGTGGACAAAACTTGAGATACCTAATAGAACTAGAGAAGGAAGACAAAAACCACACTTATAGAGAGATCATGGGGGGCGTCGATTTCTAGGCTGGGGAGAGAGGGTTTTTGTCTTCTCTTGTCATCTATTTGTAAGAGCATATATGGGCCAAACTAAGGATTCAAGGAGAATTGGACTGGGCCTCACCCAATGGACTTCTATTAATTAAATTAAGCCAAAATTTATTTAAAGTCCAATTGGAATATTAATTTATACCACTATAAAAATAATATTGCCTTACCCGTCCAATTCCAAATTACGAGAATCTGGGCTCCTTT
>JAYDZE010517551.1:0-33916 GCA_034509125.1 Monilaria moniliformis
TGTTTAGATTGGTCAATCCCATGATTTTAGGGTCTTTCCTTAAATCGTGGGATTTTGTTTACAATTATACCATTTTGTTGATAATTTCGTAACTGTATGCTGATATACACGTGCAGTAAATCTGAGCCGTTAATTTCTTAATCTAGTGATTCATATATAGTCTTAGTTAAGCATCTAAGGGTAGGTTTCGCCCTATATATATAAGAAGACAAATTTCCCAAATTAGCAACTTAGCTTAAATTAACTTTACCACAATAATGTTTTTTAAACGCATGTTTTTAAACTTTGATTGGAACTAGAATATAGAATAAATTAAAGAACTTTACCCTAAATTTTGGGATCGGAAATATTTTAGAAATCCTAGAAATATAACAAATTCCACTAGAGAGAGTAGTAGGTCGCACGACTTTATAAAAAACAATTTATCACAATGTAAGAAAAGCGTGAACAAACCGCAGTGTCGAGTCCGAGTCGTCTTCTAGATTACCTTAATTTTCAAATGTATTTTTCTTCTTCTAGATACATTGATTAAGAGGCCACATTTTTATTTTGATGCATAATTTGACTTGCAGAAATGGAATTTTCTATTACATACGTGTAGCTATAAAATTCTCGCGCCACGTGGATACATAAACCATTTGGGTTTTATCACATGGTTGGTTGGGTTTAAATTCTTCAATTATTACACAAATTAAATGGTTGGACAATAGGAACCATAAAACTACTAATATTTTCCACACATTAATGATTTCTTATTTCATATTTAATTACTTATCGTGACATTTTTGAGTGGGTTGATGTTCTTATAAACAAAAACTAAATCTGAACACACCCTAATTTCGAATCTCCAATTTGAACTAAACAATATTCTTGAATGCGTTGATTATATATGTACCAGATTTTTCCGTCTTGCGATATTCGGAAAATATTATATGCATACTAAATATAAAATTAATTTTTTTTCTCTTTTTTAAAATTAATCAATAATAGTTTCTCATTTTCTCACCGTAGTGACTAGAAGCATACCACTAATTGAATTGCACTTTATTGTTAAAATTGAAAATATTATTATTATTTTTTGAATGAATTATTAAAAAAGTAACTATATATATTATGAGGGTCACACCTCTGCAATAACTATATTAAAAAATTGATATTTGCGGTAACTATATTAAGGCGTAATATGGTTTAGGTTCTTTTTCACTTTTTGGCCTATTTTAAAGAAAAAAAATTTCAAACAGATACTCTCTCTCTGCTGTCACCCTCTATCTCCCCTCATGTGATTTCTCATTCTTTCCTGAAACTAACATTGTTCACACAATAATAGAAATAAAGGAACATTAAGGCAAATTAATGCAGTTGTTATTATGCTTCTCAAATAATGAAATGGGCAGGAAAATTTTTGGCGAAAGGTTTAGCTTTTATATATAGAGAGAGATTATATAACCTATATAGCATGCATGAATTTCATGCGATAACTCGGAAGTATTTCGTAAGTTTAATTTAAAAGTCGAAAAAATAATGTAAACCCGATCGAGGCACCTAAATCATGCTCGACCTAGTTTCTATAACTATGAGAAAAAAAGTTACTTTTGTGGCGACGTACATAATACTAATGTAATTAACTTGTAGACTTGTAGTAAAGGACTTAATAATAGAGTATAAGAGCTGCATGTGAATTCACATCTCTATCTCTCTCTATATATATAAGAAATTCATATTATATTGTTAATTAAGGTATTATAAACTCTCGAGTCATGCGTGACACCACAAGGCATCATGCTTCAATTTTGATGTTCAAGTCGAGACTTTATATATGATACTTTACTCGATGTTGAAGCACCCACAACATAACTCCAGACTCCATACTTTATATTTTTTGTAAATATTTATTTTTACGTCGAGATATGTAAGTGTTATAGAAAATATAAAATTATAAGGTTCTATAAAACCTAAAACATTGGCTAGGGTGTTTAAACTCGCCAAGCTCTTTTCTGAAAAATGCTGATGATAATGCTTATGTTAGCCGTACAAGTTATAAAATATTATATATTTTTTTAATGGTTATCAACATGTATACAGTATATATTGGAACATATGCACAGCAAACGTTTGCAATGGTTTCTGATCCAACTGTATGAACATTTTTGTCGTCAAATTAATTAAAAAAACAGAAGAATGTTAGGTAAAATGTCACCAAGTTGACAGCCTAGACCCAAATAAGGTAGTTCTCATAACCGCAATAATTAATTAAAACAAATTAATTATCTTGGTCGAGAATAGCGTTTTCATCTGAAATAAAATATAGGGCCCAGTCTAAATCTATAGACGAATTAATTAAATGTTTTTGTAAGTAGGCCGTTGTAATAAAATAAAATTATGGTAAGTTAGTTGGAGTTTTTGGCCCTCAACTACTCTATATGATATACAATTACGTATTAATTATATATAGTTGGGCAGTGAAGATATACATATGTATGATATTTGTGCTATTAATGCATATGCACTTATCATATACCATCTTCTGGTAAATTTCTGATAATATTTTATGTAAATTGGTTATAAGTTTCTGTCATCTAGATATTAGTTCGAAATTATAATAATATTTTTTTTAAGGTAGTCAAGAAAAAGGTAGTGTTTCATAATTTGAAAATTTTAACATAATGCAGAACTTTCATGGGCTGGATTTATTAATCTGCGTACTTCCATAGATAAGAAAATTAATAGCATTATTCTCTATCAAAGTAATCACGCATTCGGAAACAAGCCTAAGAAATTTGACTCAAAACATAAAAGTAAAAAACTTTGAAAACATGATAGTGAATTTTGTAGCATAATTCCGTCTCTCTCTCTATCTCTCTCTCACGATCAAGCCTAATCGCACTGTGTCGTTTCCTTTTCACTAATCTAATCACATCATTTGTCAGTTTGGAATTCGAAGCTCCATTTAATTAAATAATATATTATCTTTAAGGGGAACTTTTTCCTCATAATTTAATTTAATCAGAAGTTCCTTCGGGCGATTAAATTTTATTAAGTTGGAGCATATTAAATTCCTAATTAAACGAAAGAAATGCCAAATGTATTTTTTTTATAAGGGTGAGTATTTGGATTTCGGTTCACATTTTCGCATAATCCGAACCGATCCAAGAATCTGAAATTTTCTGAAAATGAAATCCAAACCGAACTTAATTATCCAAAAATTCGAAATCCGAAATTTCATAAAAAATCCAAAAAATCTAAAAAAATTCGAAAATTCTAAAATTATTTTTCTAAATAATACCAATAAGGTTGGTAGTATAGCAAATATCATGTTTCATATTCATGTAATAAGACTGTAAAATTGTAAATGGCGTAGGGTAGCAGTACTATATATATATTTCGGATTCAGATTTGTTCGATTTTTAATATATCCAATATGATCCAATTCAAAAATCCGAAAATTGCCTAAAATGTAATCCTATCTGAACCGAAAATCTGAACATCCAAATCAAATTTTAAATTTCGATTTGGCTCGAATCAGATATTTTGATTCACCCATATTTTTTTACATCCCATAAATTGTTAACTCTAGCGATTGATCAATTGAATCACTTGGGCTTTTAATTTTATTTAATTGCGATCAACTCCTTATGGATGTTCACGTATGGATGGCTCTTGCAAGAGTGATTTTATACGTATTTATTTTTACTGTAGTCCCTGAAATAATAAAATATTACTCCATATTCTTTTATCATCAACTATTAATATTTTAATTGGAGCTATGAATAGAGTGAGCTATGTATAAAATTATTCATTTTGCAAGTATTGCCCATGAATACGGTCTGCTGAGATTATTTTATTAACGGCTTAATTTAATTCAAAAAAATGTAATAATAATTATGGTAGATAAGACGGACGTCTAAATCTCATCAACAGAATTTTGTAAAAAATCATGAGACGCAGATTTAATCTAAATTGAAAGATTGAAAAGTTATTGAAATATTTTGAAATTTTGATCTGATTGGAATTAGGATTGAAAGGTTGGATTTAATTATCAATTAATTTTACTTGAAATGATGAAAGTCAATACATATAGATGGAAACATATCTATCTATGCAAATTTATGAACCAAGCTTCCAAACCCTATTTATTTATCACCGGATTTAGTAAGCACAAAAGCCTGTAATTCCTTCCATATATTCATTAGTAGTTCAAATATAAACTAAAACTTCATCATCATCATCATCATCATCATCATCATCATCATCATCATCATCATTTTGCAAGAATGTGATTTGTTTAGAATATGTTAATTCATTTTTTAAGACAATTATAAATCATACTGAAATTAATGGTTGCAATTGATTTTTAGTTTAAAAAAATTATTCGATGATCTCTATATATTTATAATGGCCGCAATTGAGATGCTGAATACCTAATTGTCCTGACTTAGGGAGGAGAGGTAATAAATCGTATCACATGATACTCAACTCAGCATTAATTCCTAAATGGCCGTCCATTTCAGATTTTTATTATGTAATACATGATTTGCATTTAAAATAAACTAAAGCTCATCCCCTCTTGAGATCCAGCATGATAATCTTAAAAAATGTAAAAGTATGTTATAATAGACTAAACCAGCCTACTATTCAAGTAATATTTATACAAATTTAGGCAGAATTAATTTATAACTCATTTACAGATATTCAAGTCACATGTATATAGTACGTGTACTTTATTCAAATTTTATTAGATTAATTTATATTTAAGTTGGCGGTCTAGTTCAAATAGTAAATTTAGGCACCATGGATTCTCTTTAGAGGAAATTTTGGATTCAACCCCATTTACATGCAGTTTAGTATATCCCACATTGTATGATGGTGTAATATGATAATTATATATATATATATATATATATATATTATGTAATTCTTTAAAAAAAAATGTATTTAAGTTAATATGCTCCAAATTAAGTTGATTGAATAATATTGGTACCCTTAAGCTTTTCTAGTGATAATTAATAAAATAAACAGATTAAATTCAAATTTACTATTCAGTATTCGGCTTGTGAATTTGCTAGTAAAATATAAATTTATTAGTTTTAAGACATAACATATTATTTTAACTCCAAACAGGAGTGAGGAAAAACGGAGTTAGAATTTGAATGACTGATTTAATTATTTAGCATGAAATCACGGTCAGATCCAATAGCAATAAATATATCCTATATTCAAATATCACTACTGCTTATTTATAAAAAAAATTAAAGTCAAAGTCATTGCCTATATATTACGATTTAACTATGTTCTTGATTAACGTGGTACAACCTAACAAGATATCCCAAAATTTCTTCACTCTCTCTTCCTCATCCATCGCCTTCATAAATTAGTATATTATATTTTCAGGAAAATTAAAATAAAAAATAAATTAAATGCAGCACGTTAGAAATGGATCATTTGCTCGACCTTATGAAAAGGGATTTCGATAAACGATTCAGGATATATTTTTTCAATAAATAATTATTCTGAATTACTAAATTATATCGTATTACTTAAGGAATATCTTATAATATTGACGAGGTGTTTGGCAGTATAATTAAAATTTTGAAAAAACAGAACCGGTAGCAGTTGCTAGCTTGCAAGTCACTCCACCTAATTATTTAATTTCCAGCCGCCATATATAGTAGTAATAAACAAAATAGGTGTCCCAACTGAGTAGAATTGTTATAGTTTTGTGATTTATCTGGTTGTATGATTAACTTAATTTGCATTATCTAACTAAAATATATGGGCCATATTTGACCGTTGTGGGTAGCATCATAATACTCTTCTACAAGTAAAGTACAGTAATTAATTAGAAAACAATAAGAAATAAAATTTAGAAGCGGTGTCTAGCTGATCAAGTGTATTTTTTATAAAAAATATGTAAGAAATATTAAAAGCTTGTGAACGAAGTATAATTTGCTAAAATCTTCAGTACTGTAGGCGTTTCGAATTAAATTAAATAAATAAACCAACTACTATACGAATAAAATAGGTATTCTGATTATTGCCTATATACATGGGTAGATATGTCTGAATGTGTAAAAAACACTACAAGTAATATTAATTAATTGGACGCTCTTTAAAAATATATTTATTAGTTGGACTATTTCTCCTGAAATGTCATTATTAAACCAACAAAATTAAAGATCTTCTAACATGGTAATCAGATCGAAATATCATTAATTTTACAATGTTCGACTGAGATTTAATATTACAACAATTTGAAATCTTTCTTCCATATATCAATTTCATTGAAACACCGACTAAATTTCTAAGAAGACGCTTCTAGACACTTGATTTGCGAAAACAAATTGTCAATTTGAACTTTAATATTTTTTTTATCTATAAGCTTGAATTTTTTTTATTCATCGTGCTAAATAGTTCGATTATCTTCGAGAAACATCCACTAATTACAACTAAAACTAAGTAGACTGGAAATCTAATAAATGCAACTGTAAATAGTCAACATGTTAAACATACGTCAAAATGTAAGATTACATTTCCCTTCAACTATATGAAAAAAATAAAATGAACTACAAAAAACAAAACTTAAGGCTTTTGAACATAAAGAGTCCTCCCACAACACAACCTTCTTCGGCCTCCACCGTCGACGAGCATATCAATCTTTTATATCACGTCGTTACCGTCATTTTATTACTACACGCATAATACAAAATATCAAAAATACGATCATAATGTACATCATATAAATATTTCCCGATTCGACGTGACCTAACATCTTAATTTTCCAGAAAAAAATTAAAATGAACTATTTACGTCATCCGCCCTTGAGAAGATCACTATTAGAGCGACTTCCAAAAAAAAAAAAAAAACAAACAAACAAACAAAAATAGCAAAAATCTTCACCAACTTCTCTTAAGATCATGCTGCTGCTGCTGCTGCTGTTGAACTCGATTTAGTCCATTTATCACACTTTTTGGGGAAGAAGGACCCTCGCTATGCACAACCGCCATCTTCTCGCTCTTCTTCCTCACATACTCCTTCTTCCTCTTCGGTTTTCTCTCACTAGCCACCGCCGCCGCGCTGCTACCTCCGGCGATCGTCGGAGCCAGATACCACCCGATTGACGTGCACATGATCGCGAAGGACCGGCCGTAGATCGCGAGAAACAACAAAATCAGCACTACCATCACCGGGAAATAGAAATGAGGGTGTTTCAGATCATCCAGCTTAAAACTCCCCTTGCATCTCAGCGATCTCTTCTTCTTCATCGTTTTCTCGCTCTTCGCCTCCTCAGACGGCAACGCCTCCGCGCCGCCGTCGTGATCGCCCTGACCGGCGGCGCTCTTGAAGCTGCTCTGCTCGGTTAAATTCTTCGCCGATTTCGGCGGATTCTTCTCCTTCACCTTGACGACGATCGGCTTAACACTGCCGGAATCGTTGGGGTAGACGAATCGGACGAAGGAGATATCCTCGGATCCTTTCTGCGTGTAGATCTTCTGCTTCTTATCGTCGAGATCTGCTAAGAGCGCGTAGAATTTGTCCAGGCCTCTATCTGCGTACGGATTTTTGTTGCCGCTGTCTCTTCCCATGATTTTGCAGAAGCTGGTGCTCCGCCGCGACCGCTTCGGCGTGGAGCAGGGGCTGGCGTAGGCTTCGTGATCGCCGTCATCTTGATTGCTTAAACTTCCACTTCCGCAAATGAACATCAGAGAATTTTTCGTATGATTTTAGGATGATTTGATTGATGTTTTTAGGGTTGATTGAATTCAAAGGAAAAATGAGGGATGTGATATGGGGAATATATATGTGTGGAGATGTGGGAGGAGACTTCATGAACAAGGGGCGAATTGGTCAAAGAAATGGTAGTTTTTCTATGGCTGAATCTCTGATATTATGGAAGCTTCTATTTGTTGGCTCATTATTGTATTTATAGATGTTTGACTTCTTGTGAGAATTGGGAATTCAGATATTAGCGCCATGTTTGAACATGGCCCGGGCACTTTATACTAATTTTAGTGTACTTTTTTTAATATAGTAATTTTAGAGTGTTATTTATTGCGTGGGAAGATAATTTTGAAATGGATGAGTAATGTGTAGGACCGTCTTATGTGTTAAGATTTATTAGATGGATCATTATTCCAACTTAAATACTAGTAATAAGTTTGCAAATATGTTATTGGATATGAACTTGATTCCTCCATTTAATTTCCTTATAGATCTTAACCTGACATATCATCTTTACATAATTTTTTGTAATTTTAGATAATGTTGTAACTTAATATATGTAATTAATCTAAAATTTGGAAAATCATGACTTGACTATATGTCTTTTTTTACATAAAAAAGTAGTAGAATGGTAGGTGATATACACGTAAGAATATTAAATTTGAATTATAAATATAGTAATAGTATATCATATTACATTATTATCCTTAATGTAAATTGAATATATAATAAAAATGTGATAGTCAAATCAAATTTTGTAAAATAAAACTCTTGTATAATAAGATGTGGTCGTTACTTATAGTGCTTACCCGACATTTATACAATCGTTGTTGTAATGATTTTTCAAGAGTATCTTCCCATGAGGGGTCCGAAACATGAGATCTCTTAGACCGTGTTGTGCCATACATGTAGGTAGGGGCAAATTGTAATTTAATTTGAATTGAAATGGTCCTTACACTAAGAGGGAAATTAGAGAATCTTATCGAATATATTATTAAGTTAATTAGAATAGATAAACGTGAAGACGACGGGACACGTCGAATAGGATACCTGCTCTATTCGTCTAAGGTAACTTATCTTGAAAATACATATACATTTTTAATGTGAAAGACAAGTGACAACGAGCTATGTTGATTTTTCCAATTTTCTTAAATTGACTGGCAACTGATTAAACATTCCTTTTTCCTTTTTGTCACTGCTTCTAATAATTAATTCAAACTTCAGTTTTTGATTTCTGAAATTTCGGCGGTGAAACTCCGCTTGTCTTGTTGTGTTTACTCAAAATGTACAATATTTAGAAGCCAAAACAACAAGACAACATAATTTACTAATTTACTACGCCATGTATGAGCTACTCAACTAGCTAGGGCACGAAAGAGATAAATTTTGAAATTTTAAAGCGGCTATCGCTGGTGTTATATGTGCAGTTAAATCATTGCTTCTACTAGAATCAAATTTATGGAAAGGACATTTTGATCTAATCTTTTTTATAGATAATTGACGGAAATATGGTATCTGTATGATAATTACTGTTTTTCAAATCTTAAGTTATTAAATTCATAAGTTGAGACACTTTTATCTTTCCGACAATTAAAATACAAAATGAATCCTGGTTAAAACTAAAAGCTAATTTTTTAAGAAAATCCCTTTTTTAAATGTTAAATACTTAAAAGCCTCTCTCTTTTTTAAATTATAGTTTATCCAATTTTCACTTCAATTTCAATCTATATTGGTGTCATTATTTTTGGATGCATTTCAAGTTCACATATCATTCCTATGCAACGACAATTCAAAAACAAAATAAATCAAACTTAATGGAAATTAGGGAGTTGGTCTTATTATTTTTTGGCTTTAGTTTCTTATACAGTTTACAAAGACAAATCAAAACACAACTTATGACAAAATAAGAGATTCAAACAAATTACGCCATAAAATGAGAGCAGGTAGCACATTCAATTAATGGTAGAGTTGTCGTGTATAGACGTAAGCTATAATTGACAAATGACAAGCATCTAATTTTTGTGACGCTATAAAATGTGGATTGTCATCCATTTATCCTTGTGATCATTGCCTTTGCTAATGCGTCAAACTTATCACCTATATTTTAATTTGAAATACACGACTAAGTAAGCTAATGGTTAAATAATTTCAAAACTAAGTACGCTAATGGTTAATTAATTTGAAATACACGACTTTACCTGGATTTTGGTCACACTGTTTGCAATTTTTTCTTGACTTTATTTTTCGGCGAAATTGAAGATAACCTGAAAATATTGCATGACTTGAAAAATGTAAGTTTGTGTATTCTAAACCAATTAACTCTTAATTTAACTATGATCTTCTTCTGACTTTAATTATTTCCATCAAATGTAATTTAATCCACTCTCCTGAATAACAAAAGCTTGAATTCATTAATTTATTGTTCATCTTGAACTTCCTCCACTTATATAAGCTCTATAATCATAAATTTTAAATTATTTTTATATTATTATATTAAAGAAAGCAAAGTATATATTATGAAAATTGAATTCTATATATATATATATATGTATAACATTTATCATTTGTAAATGTAAGGTTAATTATTATTCTATATGTATCTATAATCATTTTCGTGAATATGTATCGTGTCATTCACGATGGACGAAATTGAACTCACGAAATATGATTTAAAATTAATAGTCAAATATGATATTTGCATATCGATGATGTCTCGTTCTTCATTTTCATTTATTTAAATTTCTGACAAGGAAATGGAATTTTATGTTTATGAATATGAAGTAATATAAATATCAAAGTCAGGAAAACGCATGGAAAAGGGAAACGAGAAGATAATTCTAAAGCAAATAGCTCTAATTTACGTGGGCCCCAATGGCCCAATAAGTAATAAACTCTGTTGGCCCATTGAGCTTGACTCGGTCTAGTCACTAGCTTTAGATACAATCAAATATCGACTTTTTAAGTCTTGTATTTTAAGAGTGATAAGGGTATAATAGATATTTATAACATCCTAATATTTAATTTGATTTAAATTAAAAATTTATAATGTATTATACAGATGTTTTGAATTATATACCCCATCTCATAAGTTGGATAAGTAATACAAATATTAATTATACCATTTATTAATTTACTAATATATTAAATTAGCATAATTTCATCTCTTATCATAACTTAATTGATTAAATTACCAAAATTTTATTCTTCTATCATAATTTATTTTTTAGCAGATAATTTAATATATGTAACCAAACATAATATTGATACCTTACATAATAATAAACATCCTAGTCATATAATCATATCTTATTTCATACTGCGTGCCAAACGAATCCTAAATATTTTTTTTACCTTTAACAATGTAAGTGATTAAAATTTGATCTCCGAATCCTTCTCTCCGAATTTAAATAAAGATGTCAATTATAAATATTTCCAAAAATCAAAATGTATTTGATTCGGTTCGAATTCTTGATCAAAACTTTGGTTCAAACCAAATCAATCGAAATTTTATCCTCCCTTAAATTTCAATTCGGTCAAAACCTAATCCCCTACCTATAGAGTGATACTTGATTTTTTGTTTTGTTAAATTTTTTATTATATTTCGGGGGTCCTTCATAATGGTTGTGACCGGCTACACCGATTTTAATTGACAATAGATTTTAATTTTAAAAAAATGGATAAATTTTAAACTTGGGTCAATGGAAAAACAAGCTCAAAAAGAATTTTAAACCCATTATTATTAAGTTGATAGTGTTGTGTTTTTATGTATTACGTGCCTTATTGTTGGTCAGTTTCCTTAAATTGAAAATGGGAAAAAGTTGATTGCATTATTACATATTTATAAATAAGAAGCTGAATCACTCGTGACGTTGCTATTTTTTTTTATTACTAACAACTAAGGAATAATAAAATGGGTGGTTGGATGGCTTACATAAAGTATAATAAAATATAGATAATCTTAATCATTTGTTAAGCGCTTCCACTTTTCCATCATTATTTTTATAAATCATTCAAACGTAGTTTACATTTTCCCTGCGGTTTGCGAAATATTGCAAACACATAATTTATCCAATTAAAACCTAATCACAATCTTGAAATGGCACAGGACACGATAATTGAATTACTTTCATTGAATAAATTCCTGTTTTTATACGATAGCATGCAAATTACATAAGAAGATAAATTATATTTAAAGAATTATATGTGATATACTCAATAAATTCACGTTAATAAGATATTTAGCTTCATAAATATTCATTTTACCATTGGATAGTCTCGAAGAACGAGAATTCTTTCAATTGGTTGAAAGACTAAATTCAATTTGTGATATTGGTTGTCTTATTTTTAAATGTTACTGTTCATGGTGTTGGCTTAATTAGTTTTTTAACTTCGAATCTTATAATTAAGTGGCACTATCGATCCTTATATGAGTGATTTAGTAATATTAATGCTTATAATAATTTTTCTACTCAAATCCTTATAATACATTTTATTGGTGTTCTCTTTGATTTAAAATGGAGAAAACATTATGTTTGTCCTTACTGTATATGTATACAGTATACACACATTCTTGGAATAGAAAAGGGGTGAGTTTTTCTTAAATAAGTTAATTAAACCAATTAGTGAAATTAATAGAGATAGGAGACTCGTGAGATGGGTTGCTTCGCTTGTTTCGATGGCGGAAGCAAGCAGCGCCGACGAGAAGAGGAGCGTTTGGCCTCCGAAGAAGCTCGCGCAAAAGCCGCCGAGGCTGCCCAGAAAAGGTTTCCTTCTTTTCCTTTTAATCTCTATTTATATATTTGTTTGAGTTCATTTCTATGCTTTTTTTTTTATAATTGGGGCCTTTGGCTCTTGATTAGAGCAATGTATACTTATCTCGGACTGTGATCGCAAGAACTAAGAAATAATTATTTAGCCGTAGTTGATCAAGATTGCCTTTTTACCCAAAAATTATTATAATCGAGTTAGACAAGGTTTGGTTTTGATTAGTGGGGCTTTATTTATTCCGTTCTTTTTTCTTTTTCTCAATTCCCTTTTATGCATTTGTTTGTTTTAAATAATCGCTGTTCTTGGTAGTATTTAACCTGATTTATGAAGTTTATTTTCAATTCTTGTAATAGTTCATTGATGCACATTGCTACAAGTTTCATATGCTTCTTCAAATTGATGAGCTAGTTTAGTATGAGCTACGTGTGAGGTGCTGTGAAAGGGAAATAGAGAAGATTAGGAAGGTGACAGAATAGAAACTAGTCGAAAAACCACTTATAATATATGGTGCCTGCATTTTCATTGATTTGTGTCACGGATCAATGAGCATATCGAATAGATAGGGAATTTGAAATCTTGTATGTCATTGCGAGGGGCTCTCCTACTAGTTGAAATGTCTGTAGTGATGAACAGAAACCGCGACTGCTCAATAGAAACCCGTACTGTTTATTATTCTTGGTGTTGTAATCCTTCTAATGACGCTACTGCAAAGACTTCATCAAGTGTTGAACCTCTATGATTCAATAACTTATTTATATTATGATTTTATTAGCTTGTTTCAGAGACATAATATGCTCTCATTTATTTTTAAAAGAGTAGATTGTAGATGAAGGGATCATCAAGAAAACTAGTGAATGAGTCGGCTTTACTCTGGGCAGGCTGACATAATAAATGAATGTATGGATTATCAATTGTCGAGTCTGCCAATTAGGGTACCACAGGTTTTACCTTACTTAAGGAGAGTGTGAAACGGTGTATTCGAGGTAGTGATGTTCTAGCGTAATATATTCAGGGTAGATTGAAAGCAAACAAACTTATCTTCAATTCTGCTGGGAAGATATATGGTATGGCTGGTCCATAAGGATTATATTTTAGTCGTAAAACGTCAAATTCAAATGTTAATTAGAACAGACCTTGGAACTTAATATTTTAAAATGTTACTTGCTGGGCTATTTTAGTTATATTCTCTCGGAGCTTCTGTCTGAGAAGTTGTGTTGCAGTAGGCAACATGCTCATGAATGGGTAAAGAAAAATATATATAAAATATGAGCACGTTGAGTCATTGAAAATGTTATGATGCTGCTTGCTTCTTGAATTAATAATCAGCTCGCCAGACAGCTTCGAAAAAAAATTGATGAATATTTGTGCCTGTATGTGAGACTGTTAGAATCATTAATAATCATGGCATTGTGTTCAAACGTTGTGTAATATGCCTTTACAACCCTGATTATAGGCAAGAGCAATTTGAGCAATCTGCAGCAGGAAGAGCTGCAAGAGCACAGCTAGCTGCTGCTGCAAAACAAAATGCAAACACCAACAAAAGCGAACCAGTTCTTAAGGTTATGCATATTTCTTGCACCGTGTTGTGCATCATGCCAGAGTATAGAAGCCTTGTTACTAAGACAAAATTTTCATCTTATTTTTCTATTTCTTTTTTACTTTTTGTGATTTGAATGGTCCAAGTTGCAGCTTAGTATTCTCAAATACCTCTCAATATGGCCGTGGATTCTCTACTTCACGCGCTTCATTATTTTATTCTGATTTACGATGCTTCAAGTTGCTGATTTTTGTTTCATACGATAACTGCAGTGGCAAATGGGATGAGGTTACACTTCATTGATAGACCTTCAATTGTACTAAGTGAGTATACAAATTGTTGTTTGCACAATGTTGTCGACTTTGCCCATTATTACAGTAGTATGAGAAATGAAGATTGTATAAATCCCTCTCGATTTCTTAAGTGCCATAACTGACTGATTATACCATGGTGCTCCTAACGCTTCTTTAAGTTGCCTATTTGCGGTTTGCCATTTTCCGCATGATGAAGATGCTGAAGCGCGACTAGATCATGTGTTTTTAAGCCTTAATACGTTGCCTCCACAATGAATAGTAACAGCTCTGACTTTTCCCCTGCAGATTTATGAAGTTTGACAAAGTTCATCCATCTATCAAGGTGGACTAGGCATTTTTTTATTCTTAAAAATGTAAGTCTCTGTATAGGAAGTGTGGATAAACTGAATAATTTCTCGTTGTATTACGCTCGATATCTCAACTAATTGCTATGCAACTTTGTTATATAGTGATGGTTCTCACTTTTCCTGAAAGAAAAACTATGAATGTTGCAAGCTAAATTCATACCTATTCACATCATTTTATTTCACCGTACCATCAAAATGACAAAGGCAATGAAAGAATTGCTTCTTTTATGACCAAAATGGAGCAATCAGTTTTCTGGAACGAATGAATGTTTGCCGTTATACAAAGCTTTGGACAGGGGCAGAGAGCTCGAGCTCGTGCGCAGCTTGGAAAGCGTCCGCTGCTTGCTGCACCGATCCTTCCATCTTGTAGATGAGTCCAAGACTCGACCACGCCTTGTGGCTCGTGGGCTCCAAGCGCAATGCCCTCATTAGGAAGCTTTTCGCTATGTGGAGCGACCGGTCGCTCATCTTCATCAGTATCCCGGCGGTTGAGACTAAACTCGGGATGTAATCAGGTACGGTCGATAAAGAAACCGTGAATGCTGTGATCGCGTCTTGATATTGTTGTTTGGCTTCGAAAAGTCTTCCTGCTAGCGTTCGAGAAAAGTAATCGGAAAATTGCACGAAGCAATCGGAAATAGGACATATATCGTATTCTAACCTGACCTTTAGGATGATATCCAAAAATGTCCTTTAGAAAATGACGATTTAGTACCTAACCTATATGACTTACTTATTACAAATCTAACATCAGATCAAATTCCTAGTATTTGTAATGTCGTAGGTTATCTGAGTATCTCTTTGCACATAGTAAATCTGACACACCGATGTTTTAAATTTGTAATGCGTCAAATAGGTCATGTACTAAGTCGTTAGCTTGTAAAGGTCGTGACAGGTTTGAAAACGACCCTAAAGGTCAGGTTAGAATACGATATTCGCCCATAAATAACAATCGAAGTTACGGAAAGGTTTATCGACCTGTTTCGTGCCAGCTGCGGGCAGAGTAAAATTTAGTCGCCTTCGCCTTCTGAATGCAGATGTCCGAATCCAACCATAGCTCGTGACTCGAATAAAGTTGAGCCAAATCTAACCATGCTTCTAACTCGAGACTCCTCTCAGCTTCCACCTGCCAAGAAACAACACCAACAATGAAGACATCGTTACGACAGGAAATGTTCGTGCAGCAACACGTTGCTACACGAACTTAAGTTTTGAGAGTATGCACACCTCATTCGTGCTTTTCTTGAGATTTTCACCTTGTCCCCGAATCAGAGCTAGCAAGATCCTATAGGTTTCTATAGCCTGCTTTGGTTGCTCTTGAGCGATCTGAACGAGGGCTTTCAACCTAAGAAGCTCGAGCTGTTCGATGCTTTCTGTTTCGTCCAATGCGAGATCAACGATGGCTTCTGCATCCGCCAGCCTCTGCTCAGCTGATGCAACGCGCGCTAAAAGCTTCCAGCCTCTTGCTGAGCTGCCAGCACTCGTTTTTGAGTACACCATGGCTTGGTAGAAAGCCGAAGCCAAGTTTCTCCGTACAGCGTTTTCTAGCCCGAGTTGGAAACTGATCTCCGGATCTTCAATCCCAGCGCATAATGCATGATTCAACGAGTTAACCGAGTCTCTATGTAGAGCGACTCTTTCAGAATCGGACATGGATATCATCGCAGCATTCCCATAGCAGATGCCGAGAAACTTGTGAGCTTGGCCGAGCATATGCTTGTTGTGGTTCATCGAGGCATCAATTACTCTACACGCAAACTTCACCCCTTCCAAAGACTCGGCCGGATCTTGAGCGCATACCTTTGCTCCGAGCAAGAACGACGCTAAATGAGGCTTATGATTACTCTCCGACAATCCAGACACTTTCTTTAGAAGATTCAGAGCTGTCGAATTCTGGCCTGCAGCGCTGTAGCAGAGTGCGAGAAAGTACCACCTCTCGGCCCGATTGTATATCCCGGGCAGAACTTGCTCCACGTGATCTGCCAAAGACTCGAATTCTCCACACATCGCGAGTGCAAAGGTTAAATGATCCATAATATCGGGATCCCACTCGATTTCACCGTAAACAGCCTTCTGCATCAGTATAAACAACAGGAGAATCGACTCTTCCGTGCTACTGTCGGGGAATGTGGCTCCGATAGGTTTAGATTCGGGAGGAATGCTTGCCTCAACACCTCCGTACAGCAACATGGCTGCTAGGTCCTTCTGCACTTTCGCCAGCCGTTGAGGATCTAAATTCCACGGCCTCAGCAGCGCCCTCCGGTATGCAGCAATTGCCTCGTCTAGAGATCCTGCTTGTAACCATAGCTTGGGAAGCAGTTCGAGCGCCCTGTGAAACATCTCCAGCAATTTATTATCTCCGTTTACCTCACTATATATACCATGGGGAAGAGCTGATTCGACTGTGTCCAAGATAATCTTGCACTCCCTCGCGGCTTCTGCATTTGCAACAAGAAACAAACCTATTAGAAGCCAAGAATCTCTCTACTCATCAAGAATCTTACACACAAAACTAATCCAATTTCCCAAGAGCTCCAATAGCACCACATCAAATGCCAAGCTAACCTAGTGATTCTGATCAAATTCATGACTGCAGATAAAAACAATTATCGATCAAAGAAAAGTCAAGAATCTTACACAAATCAATTCATTTACAAGAGTTTCAACAACACCACATCAAATGGCAAAGCTAAACTAGTGATTTTAATCGAGTTCACAACTGCAGATAGACGATTATCGACTAATGACACCCGAAGAACTCAATTTAGACATGAATGAGAAGTGATGAATACCTTTAACACGTCCCAGCTCAGCTAGAGAATTGGCTTTGAGAAGCATTGCTTCAAGAAGTAGGCTGACTGAATGCAGTGGCATCACACCAGTCAGCACACTTCTCCCTCTAGACGACTGCGATTTTCGCGGTTGAGTTCTCTCAGAAATGGCCTTAGACATTCTAGGGGACAACAGCCTGATATCAATCCCTTGAAAAACTTGAAGGGCAGCATCAAAATTGCCTCTTTGGTATTCAAGTCTTCCCAGCAAAGCTCTAGCTTCCTAAAATCCACCAATTTTTCATTACTCTCTCACTCAAACATGACCTATTTGAAGCAAAATTTTAAGAGAGATGATGAATACCTCGTAATTCAGAGATAGTGCCTCCTTTAACGTGGATTCAGCTTCATCAACTTGAGCATCTTCGAGCTTGGATTCCCAATCACCATTTCCAGTTCTTGATGAAATGCCACTGGCAGTGAAATCCCTTGTGGCCAGTGATTCAGGAGACTGTGGGATTGCCTCTTCAAGCTTGAATTGCTCCCAGGAACACGCGCACAACATGTTTGATGTTTTGCCCCACAGAAGCAAAGCCGAAAACTCTCACCAAAGAATCTCGCTTCTCTCGCCTTTTCTTTTCACCAACTCTCAATAAGAAAAGGTAGATAATGAAGAAAGATTGAAGAAATCCATTGTAAAGCAACTGAAAATTGGAAAAGGACGAAATTTAGGGGCAGCGGAGAAGGCAACAATACTTAAGCAGCTAGCAAAAATCAAAACTTTTTCACATGTTTTCTTTGTTTCATTTGAAAATGGGGAGATCTGGGCTTGAGTTTGAAATATCATTGTGGTAAAGAAAATGTTTTTGTTTGGTAGTAACTAACAGTTATGGGTAGTTTTGAGTGACAATACAGAGAGGCTTTTGCAGTGGTGGGTTGTTGCACACTAGTCAGCTGCTGTCTTGAGATTCTCTCGGTTACTCAGAAATTCGTGTTTTGTTTTTTGGGATTTGAGGTTTTCTCAAATTTTGATTTCTCCAAAATTATTTCAAATTAACTTTGTAAAGCTATTTATAATATCATCCCTTAACTAAGAGAGAACACTTTTTACTATATTTATTAACTAAGAGACAACACCCACAATTCTCATCACTTAATCATCCTTTTCTTTAACAATTCATGTGTCTATCTTTAAATTTTTTATTCATTTCTTATTTATTAGATTTATTATATTTTCTAATTAAATGCAATATCCTATTTTAAATAAATTAGGTGAAATTCATTAAAGAAATAAATGTTACATAATTCAAAATTTCTAATATTATATAATTTAAAATAAAAAATTACATAATTAAAATTTCCTAATTTAAAAATCGAAATCACATAATTTCAAATTTTCTAAAAATATTAATACTTCGGCAACATACTCAAATCCATTTGGAGATTGTTAATCAATTTTCAGTTCACCTCCAATTATTCAGGCGTCATAACATTAGTGTCTATGTATTATGTTTTCGCATAACAAGTTGTACATTAGTATTTTGTTGGCCGTCGCCATCGCTTCCAGATCCGCATTGTTCGAAGCCGGCGCTTTTTTCCTTCTCTTCGCCGCCTTCGTTCCAATCGGGCGGGCTCGACTCAACCTCCCCGACGTCTTCGAGCTCGCGCCTTCGGATCCGTCACCACTGGTAGAGTAGTGGCCACTCGAGATGTTCTTCGTACACTTCTGTGCCGAACCGAGGCCACCCGTCCACTTGTCGATGCTTCGAACCTTATTCCAAGTGGCGGCGTACTTAAATGGTCTACTGGTGTCGCTTTAGTAGACCTGCATGGCGGCTTTTAAAATATTCACCTTGCTCGCGCCGCTTGGCCAATCATTCTCCAAGTTGTTGTAGATGCCAAAGAACTTGGACATTTTCGGGCTAACTCGGTCGAAATGAGCCCGGATCATCTTTTGAGTGCGCGTCGGGCCGCTCTCCGGTCAGCTGCCTTTGTATGCAGCGACAGCGCTATCCCAAAAAACTTTGGATTTTTGTTGGTTGTCGACGATGAGATCCTCTCTAGTGTTGACATACACCTCGAATATCTGTTTTGTCTCATCCGAGGTGTATGTCGCTCAAACGTCGCGGCCTGTCGGCTGGTCGGATAGTTGGATGTCATCCAACTACTGCATGGGGATCTTGTGGTGGGTAGGGAGCTCGTGTTGGGTGGGGAGCTCGTGGGGGTTGGTTGCTGACTGAGCGGAGCCCGGCGTGTATGCCCCGTAGGTCTCATGCATGAACCAATCGCGCCATTGGGGTTGGTTGTCGTCGTCGGACATTTTTGTACTTAAAAATTAAAATAATGTGATGAAGAAGATGAAGTTGAGAGAGAAATAGATGGAGTAGGTGTGGAAAATAAAGTGGGGGAATGGGATATTTATAAGAGTGTGCAGTATTTATAAGAGTGTGTATGAATTTAAAAAAAATTGAAATGTGACCGGTTTTTTTTCATTGGAATTTTTTTTTTCCGTCTTTCTCTCCGCCTCGCGACGCCCGTCCCACCGAGACGGAACACAAGCATCCCATGCAGATGCCCTAAGTCATTACTAGAATTTTCTAATAATAACACCCCTTTTATTCATTTTGTATAACACCATAATTAAATCTTGGCACATGAATTACAACATTAGTCGAATTAAAACATACGTGTATGTGGAGCCAACATTTAAGGTGCTTGGATGGCTTGTTCATATGTACTTTTTCGACTACCACATCGTTTTAATTTCGACTGATATTAATGAAATAAATTGTAAAGATTGTATTTTTTACGTTAGAAAATGAAGAAAAATAGTATTATTATATACTGTTAACTCTGATAAGAATAAAAAATGAAGTTATGACATTGGCCTATTCTCTATTGGGGGGCACTTGGGCTACAGCCTGTAACAAGACTTATAGAGCTAATGAGGTTATAATTAGTGTTCAGTCTTTAGATTTAGGCTAGGTTGGATTCAAATTATTAAATTGGGAAATCTCAAATAAAGTGGAATTTAATGGATTTTTATTTCATTCTCATATGTAAGATTTTCAAATGAAATCATATTAAATGAATCATAAAAAATAAACCGTAAACTTTGTATCGCCTAATTATGAGTAGTTGACGGGTAACACGTGTTGGTGGGCACGATATTATCGATCTAATTAATTTCTTATCCATAACGAAAAAATATTAATTTCTCCTTCACCTTTGAGCAAAAAATCTAAATTACTAATATTGTCTCTATCCTCCCTTTTTAAAAACTTTTATTAAACTTTAATAACGAAATATAAGTTCATAAAGTCAAGAAAAATCACAAGTCATTGTGAAAAAGTTAGCATTACGATACATATGGTATGAAAGTTGAGAAAATGGATTGCACAAAACAAAAATAAATCAATGTTAACATTATTGAAATTCATTGAGAAAAATATGAAAGGTGGTTTCTAATATGTAACTATTTTATATATTATATCTAACTTGTATTTATTTTCAACAATAACTCTTGTTCTAAAACTATATCATTTGATAGAGTGACACAATATTCATGTAGAAAATTTCTGACCAACACGTCACATTTGGTTTACTAAAGATATGTTTGTTCGTTTTTTAGAATAATTATTGGCAAACTTAAATATACACTAATTGAAAGTTTGTGTCTTAATTTCCTAGGTTTCGATTTTTTGTGTGTTAGTTTACAAATTAAATGCAAATGTTATGTTTTTCCACGTAATTAATCCAATATATAAGCCAATATAATAATTGAAATTGATTAAACGACTAGTAAGCCACACAATAGCATACAAAAGAATGAGCAAAACCTACAAATCCCACACATAGTGGATGGACGAAAACACATTGTTCATATCTTTAAAATACATATTCCCAAATTCCACCAAAATTGTATGCTAAAAGGGTGATTTACTTAGTATTAGTGCATATATTTAAAGATTCTTTTGGAGACTTGCATAATGGTGCATGGATTTGTGGAAATTAGTTGTATTATATATTTTATAGATTAATGGCTCTATTTTTCATATAAAGTTAGTGATCATGTGACGAATCATTGATCGACGACCGATCATAGTAAAAGAATGTATGGAAAAAAAATTCCTTGAATTTTCAGAAAGAATCAAAGATAATATAATAAACAGTTTTGCTCAGAAAAAATAATTTAAATTTCCTTATTATCTATGAGAATTTTATGGTTGAGTTAATTGTTGAATTAAATTATAAAAATGGTATTAAATAATTCTATTATATAATCAGATTGTGGTTATTTCTTATTTGCATATAAATCATAATTTTGTGTTTGTAAAAGTGAAGGAATACAACTCAACAATAAAAAGCAGATTAAATATTGAGATTGGTATTAGCTTTAATTATCATAATGTTAATTTGTTTAATTGTTATATTGCACTTTTACATTTGTTATATGAAATCTTTTTTGTCACCTTTTATTTGTAACAGCATAATGATGAATAGATAGCAACCATACCAATTTTATGCGACAATCCAATACATAAGAGTATGATCTATTTAAATCACAAGCCTATACCAACATAATAATATCAACATCTTGATAAGCTTTAATTTAAAAAGTTGTCATCACTAATTTCTAAGATCATGAGTAATAGAAATCACAATCGAAATTCGCACCTGAAAGTCAATCGGCATAATACAATTCACAACCACAGCCTATAAAGACTAATAAAAGCACAAATAACACATCTATTTTCAAAAACTATTATAAAACAGCAAAAGCATAAGATAACACACCACCAACAGCTGCAAAATCAATATCAAACACCAAATTTCTGGCTTAAGCTGTCAGATAGATATACGTTTAAAATGCAAAATTCCATGTCCTGAAATCAACCAAAGCATGTTGTTCAACAGAATAACACAAAACTTCTTCGAGATTGTCCAAAAACTCCTAGTAACACAGGAACCAGACAACTTGTTACACTGAAACGAAAGGCCTTCACAATCAGCGGTAACGGCGGAGGGATAGGGTCTGGTTTCTCTTCCATGTGGCCCTCCTCGATGGCCGTGCCTTGTGGTGCAAGTGGCCCCTGCCTCTGAGACCCCTGTACTTCTTTCCAGCAGAGGTAAGCCCTCGGAGCTCTCTATGTTTGTGGACTGGGTTGCAGATCCAGTTGATCCTTGGGTCGTTGCGTATAGTGGTGTGAGCTGGGTCGATCAAGATTACTTCAAAGTACTTGTAGGTTGAGTCCTGCAGTGACATGAAAGACTCAGTAAGACTTCCAAGAATATTTTCCTAGTCAGGAGGTAGGGACTGACAGATAAACTTTGCATTCTATAAGTGAATTCAAGTATTCACAACCTCAGATGCTCATACAGAAAGTGAACT
The DNA here is from genome assembly GCA_034509125.1 of Monilaria moniliformis. Taxonomy (NCBI): domain Eukaryota; kingdom Viridiplantae; phylum Streptophyta; class Magnoliopsida; order Caryophyllales; family Aizoaceae; genus Monilaria; species Monilaria moniliformis. Next base: position 22,845 of record JAYDZE010517551.1, read on the forward strand.
ATTCAAGTCAATTGGCAGTGAACTTAATGGCTGTGCAGTGACTAAATCATGACAATCTCAGGGGCACCCAAAAGAAATAAAAAGAAAAATACTATGCTCAGAGGTAAGGAAATGTATGTGCAAACCTCATTGATCCAGTAAGAACTCAGAACCCTAAGGCCACCCAATTTCCGGCCAGCACGTTCCTCAGCAACTGATCTCTTGCTCCGTTGGAACTTAAGCTGGGTAACACCCTGGTTGGTGGGCTTTCCATACACAATACCCTTGGGGACTGGCCTCTTCCTTCCACCTCTTCTAATACGAACTCGGTAGATCACATATCCCTATGAGATAAATTTCATTAAATCAATCACAAAACCATGAAAAATGAAACTAACTTAATGCAAATAAGTGAATCAGTGATGAAATTCAATAGAGGACATCCAAGAATGAAATCAAAATTTCTTCTTTGCATAACGCATCATCAAAAGACTGTGTAACTATACATATGGAACATGGGAATAAGAATATGGGGTTTATACTATCAAGGCCACATCATATTTCGTTTTGAAACTCTATAAATTACAAAAGAAGGAAACGTTTTTATTGTTTTGGAGCAATATATATTAGAAAAAAAAAGACATTTTCAGTTATGACTATGGAAATATTATTAAATGTTTGTTAACAACCTTTTTTTAAAGTTCTGTTCTCTATTCTTATTAATGGCATTATGGCACACACATAAAAACGCAGTCTTTCACTTGATAAATTACTAGCAAAATAAATAGCTTGCTTAAACAAACACCAAAAATTACAACAACCATTCAAATTGATTTGAGCAAAATAATGAACAGAACACTTTCAACACCTGAAATGCTTTGGGACCTATTATACCACAATAGACTAAGCTTCACTTCCACATATTATATTTCAATACATTAACTACTAAAAACATTGGAGTCAAATAAGAAAAAGCATACACTAGAGTAATTTCTGATGAAAAAATCGCTTAGTAGAAGAGCAGATCATTACACAATCAAATAACACAACAAACTCGGCCAAACTGTACCCCAACAATCTAAACATATTAACGCATAAACCAATACAGTATCAACCATTACTATCACCACGAGCAACAATGTACACGAAAATTATACAATAAGCCTAATTTAGTCATTAAAAAATATTTTCTTAATTCTTTTCCCCAAATAACAAAAATCATTTAGGCAACAAACAAAGACGATCAACTAATGAACGTAATCAACGCATCAAAAGCACGAGTTTTTCAACTTCACGCAGTCAGCAAAAATGATTATTACGGTTAAGAGTAAAAATGTACCTGCTTGGCCTTGTAGCCGAGGCGGCGCGCCTTGTCGGGGCGGGTCGGGCGAGTAACGCGAACAACAGCAGGAAGCTGGCGATACTCCCAGCAGCGAACCCTAAGCAGGAACCGCATCACATCGGATTGCTTCTTCTTCCATAGCTCCGACACATACGTGTAAGCACCTGCAGAATGCGAAACAAACGGGTCAGACAATAGCCGTCGATAATAAAATTTAATGCCGGCGGCGGTGCGGCGGAGGAAATACTTACCCATTGTTGTCGCCGCTGCAGTCTGAGAGATGGGGAGCGGAGCGCGAGAGAATTATAGTATGGCAACTGGGAGAGAACTAGGGTTTTAGTTCAATTTATTTGGGCCTTCATACTGTTTGGGCCGAGTTGGGCTGTTATTGATAAAATGATTGTTGTTTGGACCTAACAAGGTTTGTGTGCATTTAAATAATTAATGTATTTTTGTTATTTTTTTAAGGGACGCTTAAATAGATTCATAGTGGGTTCCGATTTATTTATTACCTTTTAAGATACTTTTGATTTCATTTTAATTATTTTAGTTCAAGTGCTTAATTCGAAAATTAGGTGAAGATCAAGTCTATAAATCAAGGAAAAGTAGTTTTTTATAGAACTTTCAAAGTTTGTTCAAGAGAGGAATCGAAGGAAAGATTAGGAATTGCAATAACAAATAATCTTTATATGGTGTGTCTTCAACATCATATAACGCCGTAAATGAGCTAAACTACTCGGATCCCAACACATATGACCGTAAATGATGCTAGGTTATCAAGGTTAATCGAGCCAAGTATTGATAATGTACCACACCGGACGAATAAGGCAAGACAGAATCAGGTGATTTGCTCTCTGACAATCGAAGCAGTTATGACATGAAGATACATCTAGAGGCAACCCTAGTCGTCATACAACTGTATTATAAATATGCATGACCAGGTCAAAAAAAAGTCATTCAATCATTCACATTCATACATAATTTCTTGAACTTATCCCATGTTCACTCTTTCTACCTCAACCACTCTCAAATCTCAAATGCTTTTTTTTTTCCTCTGATCATCACATAGGACGATAGGACGAACTTCCTTGGTGTGGTCATTAGCTCACCAATACTACTAACTTGATCGACCCGATTCACTTTCTTTTCATACTTTAATTATTTACAATTTCATTATTATTTTTCTATTAATTATTTGAACTATTTAGTGACTCGAGTGTTGGAGATCCTTCAACGAAAACTCTACCAATGGTCTTAAGAGAACTCTACAATGTTTCTGATTTTAAATTGCTAGTGTGTATCGAATTAGAATAGCCTAACGTCCCCTCCCATAGTTGTTGATCTATCACCGACAATTGTCGCCATAATTCTTTTTCGCCTTATTTGTAGTCTACTTGAGATTCAAACCGCCAAAATTCATAACATGTTAAGCGTCAAGATAATTTTTAACAAATGTCGTAAGCGTTTGGACGTTTTCGTATATTTTGTCATATTATGTAAATAAGTTATATAACACCCTTCTTTAACTGATTCGAGCTTTCACAGTATTTGGGCAGAGCTAATGGTAATACTTATTTACTGTTTGGGCTGACAGACCTTATAAATTGGGTTTTAGCATAAATACAGTTGGCTAATTAATGTTGACCACAAACTGTATTTCAAATTCTTGATTGTACTCCAGTTTACTTTCAGCCACAAAATTATCTTACTTTTCCAATGAAATTTCCACGGTTGATTGTGTATTCCTCATACTCATTTATTTGAATCTCATAAATTTAGATTAAATTTTTTTAAATAATATTGTGTGCATGTCATCGTGGTTGCATTGAAATTTATAGAGAGAGAGATAGAGAGAGAGAGAGGGGGGGGGGGGGGGGATTAAAGGGAGAGGGACAAAAGGTTCAAGTAAATTGTAAGTTCCATAAATGATTTATAATGAAACAACAGATTCCGCCCCTAGAAATTTATGTGGTGATTGTAATTTTATTTAAGTAGAGGTTGGAAGATTTGGTTACTAACCAAATAAAAGCATGGAAACTTATAGGAAAATATTGTACATTTTGTTGCTATAATTTATTGAGTTTTGAGTTGTTAGATCTTAGGCTGCAGTAGTTAGGGCTGTCTCTATATTGTTAATTTAACATTCATTTAATTACGTAAGTAAATATTGATTTGACAATGTAACGTCGTCATATCACATGGAATGCAACGTACATATTATCTAATTACCTCACATATATACTAACTCTCATATGAGACCTGAGCCGTATCATAGCTTGCACGGTACTGCCGCATTATTGAGTTTCAATTCTATTATATATTTTTGTTCGTATATATTTGCTTTGTGATATATAGGGATGAAATAAAATATGAAATTACAATATAATTTATTTTTTTAGACATAAGATCTAGATTGGCGGACCAAGTCCCCCAGAATATCAGTATATCCATTATAATTAAATAGTAATATGTTATTTCATCTTATATTTTAAATCATTAATTTAAGATGTATATATATAATTATTTATAGTTATTTCAATAAGGCGGCTAGGCTAGGACTAGGAGCGGCTAGTTTAAGGGTTATATATAGGGCCTGACGTTGAAGGCTGAGTTGCAATATCTTCATAATATATTTTCAACTTTTTTAAATATCTTCATAATATATTTTTATCTTTTTTTTTTGCATATTTTTAAGGTCGAACTATTTTCTACAACTCGGCCCATAAAATGTAATTAACCCTGTAATATTATATATGTATATATATTTTTATTTTCCAATACTATTATTGGTTGACGAATTTACGCACTTAGTTGTGGTTATACTAATTCATCGTTTTCATAATAAGCTTTGGGTAGGGAATTGGTTGGGGTTGCAGTTGGAAGTTGGCGTTGGTTTTGGTAGTTAGATTTCTTTTATCGTTATTGATATTAATATTATAAAATATATATACAAAGTGCCTTTTGTCTTTAGTCATGTAATTTAGTTCTGTCCCCAACCTGTCTTATTTGATAGTAGCAAAAACTATAAATTTATTTGGAGGCTATGTTCTCGTGTGATGGATTAATAATTGATTATCTCATGCTTATAGTATTTGTTTTTGCTACAAAGAATGAACAATAACTGGTCGAATGATTGTCATTATTTTGCATTTTTTTATAATTAAAAAATAACTTTTCCTTATTTAATAGGAGTATCAAATAAAGACAAGAGGAAAATAAAACAAACTACATTAATTCAATGCGAACAATATTAATTAGCATAAAAGATACATATATTCAATAAAATTTACCTCTTTAACATGGTCTATAAATGATTGTACATGAGCGAAATTGCGAATTTCTTAGGTCATTCAAAAACGATATCCCCAAAACCAACCCCACAAAATATACATTCGAAAAATTACAAACAACACGACCAACGCCTATAAAACTCGTCTCTGTATTAAAAAAAATATATCAATTAAGAGATATCAAAAATATATGGGCTTTTGGAGTTCAACAACATTATTTTAATTAATCCTAATTAGATTTCTTGCTTTATAATTACAAGTGCTTCGTCAGTTTCATTTGAAGCTCCGAAGTATTCTATTTAACAATAAATATATTCTTAATTTTCAATAAAGAAACAATCGTTTGATTAAAATTCTTCTTTCTCGAATATTCTACACCACTTTTTCCTTGTTATTGCCACGTATTTCCTTTTTTTATATTTTTTTCTTTTTGCTTAGGTTTGGACAATAAATATATAAATTTTAAAATAAAATCCCGAGTTCCTATCACACACGATTCCACAACAATAATATGTCATAGTCTCTCAATTTCTGAAAATTTGGATCAATCGAAATTTGACATTTTCTCTTGGAAAACGAATGAATATAACAGAAGAGAGAAAAAAATGGCCGTCATTTTACGTACTAAAGTCAGCTATGTATACCAAGACTAAATTAATTTGCTTAATTCCTCAAATTTTCCACATTTTGCAGAGTCTCGGGCGTTTTTCCTAATAAAATACTTATAAATTTTAATTTGTTTATCGATGTGTATTACATTTATAAGGTGCGTATTATAACATAAAGTATACACGCTCGATAGAAGATTTAGTAAAATATAACTAATATTACAACAGATTATCCAAACCGCTTTTATTTTTGTTACTATTTCAACCAATCAGAAGCCTTAAGCCTTTTTTTCTTATTCAATTATTAATATGGTGAATTTTCTATTTATGACGAAGATGATATATAGCCTTTAAGCAAAGTGGAAGAGATCCATTTGAAAATAATCAATACATATCCAAGTTGCAACTATTAATTATAATTTATGTAGACGCCAAATGGCATGGTTGTATGACCACGCCGTCCAATATATTAATCTTAATTCCACACTCCTTAATTATTTTTATAAACCAACTTGTAGATAAAAAATTAAGAAATAAGAACTTTAGTATAATTCAAATTATTTTCAATTTTGTTTGATTCTGTTTGGATATATATAAAAAAGGATCTATTAAGCAATCTTCTTGCAAGCAGGTAAACTCCGATTTTGGACATATCTTCTTCTTTTCTTTTTTCATTGAGTTTCCACGTTTCATCCCTATAAATGTTTTGCATGGATGAATGTTTTTTTTTTTTTTTTTTTATTATTATTGTTGCTCAATGATTTCTGTATGAATATTTGGTGGTTGAGATTTTTCATTCTGTGATAGAACGTAATACTACGTCATATAATTGCTAATATTAATGAAGTGGTAAAATTGAAAATACTTTAATACAATTCTCTTTGCATTTCCATACAAAACTGAAATTAATAGAGCCTCAACTAATTATGTTGGTGGTGGTGGAATGCGTAATTATTCATTCATTAAAGGCAAACTAATTAATTACAATTATTAAAATAAGCCTAATCTAGAGTGATGAGGTTAACAACCATCCCTGCTAGTCAACCAAATCTCACCAGTTTTCATACCATCACATGGATTTCATCAATCCCTATTCCCTAGTTTCCCAAATAAAAAGTCCAGTCCTCCTACTCTCTCTCTCTCTCTCTCTCTAGAACATTACATGAGAGATTGATTGACTCCCAAGCAAGAGAGGTGGTGATGATCACAACCATGGATCCTCGCATATGGAGCAAGCTGCCCGATCATCTCCTTGAACATGTCCTCTCCTTCCTCCCTCTCAACGCCTTCCTCAGCCTCCGATCAACCTGCAAACACTTCAACTCCCTCCCCTTCACCTCCTACTTCATCTCCCGCCACTCCGTCCCACACTCACCGCCGCCCTTCTCCTCCTTCCTCCTACTCTCCCACCCCCACTTCCACCACAGCTGCCCCATCTTCAGCACCACCCTCAACACCTGGTGCACCATCCCCTTCTCCTTCCCCCCCATGCCCTCCTCCCACCTCGTCACCTCCTCCCACGGTCTCCTCTGCTTCTCCGTCCCCTCTGCCTCCTGCTTCGTCGTCTGCAACCTCCTCACCCGCTCCCTTCGCCACATCAAGTTCCCCGCCTGCCCCTTCACCTACGACCTCCCCACCTTAGTAACCTCCTCCGCCGCCAACAGATACAAGCTCTTCATGATCTCCACCACCGGATCATCCCACCACGCCTTCGTCTACGACTCCTCCTCCGGTTCATGGGAACGTTTCCCCGGCCTCGAGCCGCTCCTCAACGAGAACCACCACCAGAAGGGCGTCCTCCATGGCGGGGGGATGCTCTTCACAACACCCGAGCCTTTCCACATTGTGAGTTTCAGCTTGGAGAGTGGCGAGTGGGAGAGGCCGCCTATCAACCTCCCTGATGGGCTTGCGTTCGCGCGGCTGGCTGGGGACGGGGACCGGAAGCTCTACCTGGTGGGCGGGGTCGGGGCGAGCGGGATCTCAAGGAGCATGAAGCTGTGGGAACTGGGGGGAGATGGGGACAGGTGGGTGGAGGTGGAAACAGTGCCAGAAATGGTGTGCAGGAAATTTCTATCTGTTTGCTACCATAACTATGAGCATGTCTACTGTTTCTGGCATCAAGGTTTAATCTGTGTGTGCTGCTACACATGGCCTGAGATATTATACTACAAAGTTTCTAGAAGAACCTGGCATTGGCTGCCTAAGTGCCCTTCTTTGCCTGAGAAATGGAGCTGTGGATTCAGGTGGTTTTCCTTCACACCTCAGCTCTATGCCTCTGTATAAAAACACTTCAACTTTTTTGCATTTGTTATGATTGTTATAGATATGAGTATATGGATATTTGAGATGGAGATGTACACATGTATTATATCAACAATTCAACATATTTGTTTGAATCTACTGAATAATGAACAGGAAAGAATTGAGTTCCGAAATCGAAATCTAACTATATAAAAACTAAGGTATTGCTCGGGTGTTCTTGTATCAGTAGACCAACATAATGTACTGTTTAGGGCTTGAGAGAGAGTGTCAAGCCAAACCTCGGAGTTTTTTCCATGGCCAAGGTGTCGAAACTGCCAGAAATGGTGAGGAGAGATTTTGGTTTCAGTTCATGCTGGGCGAGGGCAGCAAGATGGCCGTGGTTGTTGAGCTTTGCCTTCACCGTTGTGTGTGGATCAACTGCATACGAGCATCCTACTGTTAATGTGTTCTCGTTCGTAGAGAACTTTCTTGCAATCTCGCCCACCGCAGCCCCTTTGTTTAGCTGGTCCAGATGGCGCAAGTACGACACCCTTACTGCATCTCCTTTGTCAAACCTAGAAGTAGCAAGAAATAAGAGTTAGTGCCATTTAGCAGTCATTTATAGTTAGTGCCATTTAGCAGTCATTTATAAGATAATAATCCCACTGGATCACCTGCATCAATTTAAGACAAACTAAAGTGCAGCACAAGCATAAAACATACACAAACTCAGCACTGATGATTGTGAAAATTCAAAGCTAGGTAAGGCAAATGACCAGATCGTAGAGGACTAAGCCTAACATGGCCAATTTTGTTAGCAAATAACTCAAACCAACTTCTGCTACACTAAAATGGTGCCAAGTTGAAATCAAAATAAAGGCTGAATTGATTTGTTCCTAACGACATGTTGAAAACGTGTCAGAAACTTGGCAAGTGTCTACATAACAAAATCTCAATATGCTGCATCTCTTTCTCTTCTAATACACAATTTATCTCCATAGAAATAACTTGCCAAAAACAGTATAACCAAAATATCATCGTCATTCTAAAATCTTTTTTTAAGAAATGTGCTATCAATTTTCAGAAGCTGACATTAAAAATCAAATTCAATTAAAGCAAATGACCTTAGTAAAAAGCTTACAGAATAGCAGACACAACAGCATTGGGTGTCTTCAAGCTGAATCCGGCATTGTACTTTGCAAAATTTCCAGAAGAAACCATATAACTTGCTTCTGTACCAAAGGCTACACTAGGGGTACATATAGTAGCTGAAACATCAATAGCAGGAGACTTGTTGAGACCAACAGCTGTACTTAAACTTGCATGATCGAGTAAATATTGAACTTCAATCTGCGAAACCCAAAAGATTATCAACACTTCCAATATACAGCAGGTCACCCATTAGCAAATAGATGGATGGTAAATCCATCAGTCATCATAGTTTTAAATAGCATTAGTACCTTGCCAGAATTATAATCTGGAAATTTGCATGAGGCAGTGATCCTAGATGATGGCAAGATATTGGTCACAACAAGGGTTGTTGATATCTACATACAAGAGGTTATATCAAAATGAATGCCTGCTTTATCAAAGGAAATAATAAGTCATGCAACTAGTGTGGGAATACAGAAAGGAATATACATTTGATTCGGTATCAAACTTGACATCAACTGCACCATTCCTAAATGCAAATTTTGCAGCCACATCTCCACTGGAAAGCCCACCCTTTTTTACTAGAGTGGAACCTATGGCCTGGGAATTGATGTCAGGTAAATAAAATGACATACAGAAGCAACAATTATCAAAACAAAACTATTAATATAAAGATCTTTTTAGGTTTGCATGGAAAAGAGCAGTAAAGAAAAGCAATAGAGCTTCACAGTGTAGAATGTAGAAAAGACCATATAGAGAGGCATAACATCAAATAAAGCTATACCGCAAGGACCAAGGTTCATTAACACCATTTGTTCTTAAGCAGTTTATTACTCCAACACTTACAATAGCGTTTGGAATTTGGTTGACAACACAAGTAAGAAAATAACATTATCCCCTTTCGTAAGTGATGAAATTTATGATAAAGATCAGATTAAATGCACATCGAGGTGAATATAATCACAGAAGAAAATAACTCATATTCACAAAATTGCTGTTGTTGAATGCAGCAACTCTGAGGTAATTTTTTTGGAAGGAGAGATACTCTCTTATTGACAATAGTAAAATAAGAACTCACAATAGTAAAATAACTTGATGCAATGTGAGCCTGATACTCAGAGAAGATCATAAACTTGATACGAATTGAACAGACATATGCCAGTGATTTATGTATAAATATGTCAAACCAGATTCCAATTCTTAGTTATGAAGTTCCACATTTGATTTCTTATTGTTACAACTCCAGTCAAATAGCAGCTCTATTCAACAATAATTACTTCAAACTTCAGATTTCCACCCGTTTGGTATGGCTTATCAACTTATCACACAAGTCATGAACAAATGCTCAACTGCCCAAGTATACACATGAAATGTCAACTAAATTAAACTTGAAGCAAACCAAATGTCTCCAGTTCAAAAATCGAGAACATGATAATTTCCCAGAAAATTTAGATAACTTACTGAAATTAATGAATGCTTGATCAGAACCATATGCAGTATACCAACACACACGAAAATTAGTATGCACACATACCTTATGAGTAAAAAATGTAGAAGATTTCAGTAAATGATAATCAGAATAAGAAAAACAATTAAAACATAATCTATTCAGAGCACCAGAGCAAGGGAGGGAATTCGTTCAAAATTCACAATTAGTCGTTCGAAAAAAGCAAACAAATATTCAGGTGAAATTCACTAAAAAACTACTCATGAAAGAGATTACCAAAAACAGAGCACTCGATTACAAACGAGAAACACAACAAAAATATTCGTCCTCCGCAGCTTACCAATCCAGTATCACTCTGGCTAAAAATAATCAGCTTCTGATCATCGCTGTAGTCCTTAAACAAAATTTCTGCAATATACGATACATGTCTCAGCACACGTATATGTATATATGTAGATATGAGGAGAGAGGGAGAGAGAGAGAGAGAGAGAGAGAGAGAGAGAGACTGACCTTCAGCTTTGTTGCCGAAGTCGGAGAATAGGCCGGGTCCGGTCATCTTGAGCAGCGATTTTTATTCTTATTGAGATTCTGATGAAGATTCTGGACCCCTAAATAAAAAGCGGAGATTCTGCGGCGCGGGGTGAAATTGCTGCTCTTTCCGTTTTTAACGGAGGTAGTCTTTCTGTTTTCCCTCAATAAAAATATAATCAGCGTTGTAAAAATCGGCCTAGTCGGCCGACTATGCGCTCATCGGCTGGTTGCCGCGGCGCAAACAGGTGAATCGGGTGGATTAGGCGGCTAACGCCTAGGCGCGATTGTGCGGCGATTAGGCGGCCGATTTCCGCCTAGACGGCCGCCTAGATCAAGTTTTCAATTTTTTTTTTATTTTTTTTTGGATTTTATATGATCTAAACTTTAATTATTATTATTATTTGGAATGTTAAGATTTATGTTGGTATAATTTGGAGATTATTGCAACTGTTCAAATTTAACATTTTAGATTGTGTACATTT
>JAYDZE010517552.1:0-15428 GCA_034509125.1 Monilaria moniliformis
AAATATAGAAAAGTGAAATGATGAACATAACTTTCGAATATTGAATCAAAATGCATTTTTCACATATATTTGAAAAACAATCTTATTATACTAACTTTCAAAAGTTGGAAAAATAAAAAAATTAATAAAGTTTGAAAACTAAATAACGAGAACTCGCTAATTTTCGGGTCGACCCTATGGGCTTGAGCTATCGTCGGGCCAACCCTATCAGGTTGCGGGCTATTCGGTTTAGGGTCATTTGGGTCAAGATTTTTTTCGGGTTGAGATTTTTCAACCTTAACTCTGTTGGGTTGTCGGGTTAATTGGGCCAACCCAATGGTTTCAGGCTAAATTGACATCCCTACTCGTAGCATTTGCAGCAACGTGGGTTTTTTTTTTCATTTTTCATTTTTTCCATAAATATTTTTGTTTTATTTTCACTCCCGTGAAAAAGAAGAAGAAAATAAAACAACAACCATTACAATGTTGAGTTGTGCTAAGGTGACGAAGCTACTTCAATTTGAAGATATAGTTCATAGTTTCAAAGTTAATCGCTTTATGTGCATGCGGGAATTTGTTTGTATTGTCATATGTTGTGAATCTGATGTTCAATTAATGTCCGAGTGAGATTCGAACTGGCTGGAGCGAAGCCTTCTTATTTACTAAGTTAGGTGGAGCGGAATCCATGGACGTCGGCAAAGAAGAGACACAACAACATATGTTCCTCAATCGCGCGAGTTGAGCCAGCAGGGGCACACTCTGTCAACATGTTCTTCTGCGACGTCTACCGCCCGATACCCAATAACTACAACCTGGTGCTGGCAATGATGTGGGGCCATCCCGGGACCATGTGGCTGGCTGAGGTCAAGGTGGTGCACTATTGCGCCGCCGGATCCAAGCCATGGCGCTACAACCAGTGAGAAGCAAAACATGGACCACGAGGACATCAAGATGGTGGTCGATAAGTGGTGGAATATTTACAACGACTAAACGCTCAACGATTGGGGGCGAGGTCTCTGCTACCGAGTAGCCGCTGACTGTGATTCCGATTAGCGGCGGGTTTATTATGTTCCCACCCCTTCCGTTGTCCGAGCGTGGAACTGTGATTTTTATTTTTATTTGGGTTTTTGGAGTGTTCAATTATAGTTGAGCTTCAGATATTAGAAAGAGGCCCATCAGGAGGAGATTACACTGGTAACATTGTGTAATTCATGGCTGATGTGAATTATAAATCACTTTTTATAATAAAATACTTAGTGTAAGGGCTTGTGTCGGCATCTTGTAAAAAGTGATTTATAGAATATCTGAAATGGCCCTGGAGGCATCCAGGGCATTTTGATTTAAAAAATGCCAAAACGTGAAAAAGTATCTCAAATGTGATTAAACCTATAAAATAGATACTTCAAAAGTCAATATTTTTCTTTAGAGACTGCAGAAGTGAAACCCCCAATGTATGGATACCGTTTATGTAATAATGATACAAACTCTTGACCACAATCTGCAATAAAGAAGACCTATAACCTTTCGAATCAAACTTCTTGCTTCATTAGACTAGTTAAATATCACTTTCTCATTCAATTAAATTAAGACCTCTTTCTCGACTCTTAGATTTCCTTCAACACAAATTCAACTTCTTATTCCTAGTCCAACCTACTAACTACTCGACTCATATCCTAACCTCGCCAAAATTTAGAGCATCTATAGCAGTGCTTCGGGTGCCTGTCCTGAAGGGAACCCTCGGAGGGCAGCTCCTATTGCAGAGGATAAGGCTGCCAAAATGGCTCGCGGGCCCTGTTTCGACGCAACGCGCGCATGCATCGCACGCGGCAATTGCATGCACGTGAGTTGACTTCAAATTTTTGGTTTTTTTTTTAAGTCGAAGAATATTGATTTTTAATTGTTTTTTTTTGTTTTTTTTAATTCAACCAATTCAACGACTCTTTTATTTATTTGTTAAAAAAAATTGTTGAACGACTCTTTGAGTTTTTTTATTCATTTCAACATCTGTAAATACCCTTCATTTCATCATAAGTTCACAACAAAGTTCGGTTTCTTCTTCAAATTTTCCCAAAGTCCTCTCTATAATTCAATAATTTTCTCTTTAAAATTCATCGCGTTTATATGGATCCATACGACGCCGACAATTTCTCTGATAAAGAAAATTTGTCTGACTACGAGTGCAACAACCTTCTCAATCTCACTCGCAACGCATGGGAGGTTGTAGTTAATTATTTGTTAGACATGCAGGTGGCCAATCAACCCCGGTCGTGGATGTACGTGTGTTGGCAATGAGAAGCTGATGCTGCACGACTCATCGAGGATTATTTCTCGAAGAATCCGTGATGAGGGGCGGGGGTATTTCTTCATCGGTTTCTTATACGCAGATATCTCTATTCATGAGCATAGAGAACATAAGTTGGCGGCTCGTGATGAGTACTTCTAACAGTGGTCAAACACAACGGGGCGTGAAGAGCTTCGACATTGAAGAAAGTACATCAGCAATTCGACAGCTCATGACTGGCGGAACTACCAATTAATTCAACGAGGACATGCATGTCGTTGAAACGACGGGGCAGAGAATGCTTGATACGATTATGTCGAGCCGTTCAAGATGCATCCAATGCTGAATATTTGAGGTCGCCGACAGTCCAAAACTATCAACAACCGCTCCTATGCACAAGGCACAACACAACTTCCCTAATATGCTTGAGAGCATTGACTGCATGCAATGAGAGTGAAAAAATTGTCCAACGGCATAAAAAGGCACATACACCATAATACTAGAAGCATTCCCGATAACGTAATTTTTTTAATTTCAATTTTATAATTTTAGCAATTTTAATAAAATTTGTATTTTTTGATTATTCACATATCAATTTAATTAAGATATATATATATATATTTACTATTGCAAATTAGTTGAAATGAGAAAGTTTTAAAAAAATAAGAGTCGAAACTTATAAATAGTGATAAGGAAGGATAATTTAAAGCATATTTCTTGTAGGTGTTAAGTGAAAAAGAAAAAAATAAATTGAGTCAACAAATAATATAAGGAAAGAGAACGTTAAGAGCATCCTATTGTAGATGCCCTTAAGAAACACAATTAATAGATAATAAATTTCAAGAATCAAAAGCAGGCTTCTCCTCGCAGCCAATCAAAAGTAGAAAATAAGTGAACTGAAGAAACAAGATAATGACAAATATAGTACGATACATCAGTATGCAACCTATTAGAGAAGGAAGAATCAGTTACAGTTTCCATTTGAAACATCATACTACCCATATGCATACAGATTTCAGTGGCATTTACAACTGGGTAGGTATAAAACCACCATTGTCAGCTAGAATACAGAGAACTATGCACACCAAGGGGGAATTTGGGTTTATTTTCTGATGATAAATGTATTAGTATATTTTTTCATTTCTATTCTATGCTGGGAACAGTGTTCGCCCTGGCGTAGAAATCAATACTACCTATTTGAAACCGAGAAGTTGATTTTGCATCTCGAACAGCTAGAAACCTAAACCTGCAATACCATGAATTACAGGAATCAATTACAAAGATCAATTTTGTGGTGCAAGATTCCGAGTGAGATTTTACCTGAAGGCATTTGCCAAGAATGATTGTGATCCAACTTCATATGTTTTTCGCTGAAATCTTTTATCAAACTTCTGGGAGGTTTGCATGTCCAATATGAGCCAAGTGGAGCTTCCATCCTCACTTCCTTCAAGGATCCTATCAAGATAATCGGATTAACCACTTAACTTCTAACCCAAGGAATTTTTACATGGATTCACCAAAAAAGGCCGATTACACATAATCCAGGGGGATTAATGCTATCTAAAGCTTGAAGAGAAAATGTGATATCCCAAAAATTATGTCCATCCATGAGAGTGAACACTGCATTATCACTGGCATATGTGTAAGCTTACATGCGTGAAGTCATGCATTTTTAAGTTGTATTGGACATTTTTACACCTTTATCCATACATATATTGTTTAATGCTTTTTAGAATGTGCAAACACCAAAAGAGTCATCAGCAATTAACAAAAATATTTATTGATGGATTGGAGGAAGTATAAGCAAAGAGGCAGGGTGCATAAATTAGAAGACAAAAAGTACCAAACAAAACCGATTTACTTTTTTTTATTCCAAGAAAGTAATCTTCAAGTTGTACAGTCAACCATACATCAATAACAAAGAATTATATTCCCATTATGGTTACTTCATTTTCAGCCAATGCAAATGTCCATGAGGCAACCATAAATCCCTTAGAATTATACATCCATGAAATCAACAAGGTTTCATTAAATCAACAAAGAGCAGAAAATTAAACGAAAGAATCAGAATGTAATCTATTATATCTATCTAAAGGATATTCATAGCAAATCCTCTCTCTACAAGACCTGCTGAGTTGCATTTTCTAGTGTTACTGTACTCACACTCAGAAAAGAAACACCAAATCACGTGCTCCTATAATAATATAATATCTGACATGTGATTTTAACATGAGACACTTAGTGTTAACGTTAGCATTGAGAGCACCCACATTCTAACTATAGGCACACGATCTTGTTTACAAATACAAGGTTCATAAATGTCATACCAGTCCATCGGATCTCTCTCTGGAGCATCATTTGCTGACATCAATTCATATGAAACCAGTTCACACATCCGATTGTCCAATACCTTATAAATGATCCAACAGCCTAGAAGACCAAAGTCAGTGTAACATGATGCATAAAGGTTCATGAAATTAAGAACATTTTTATATCAATCTAATGGTCAAGATAATGGGGTCTAAGATTTATTAGCTTAATTGAGCTTTTGACATATTAGGCCAATAGTTTATATCAATCTAATGGTCAAGATAATGAGGTTCTGCATTTTATTAGCTTAATTGAGCTTTTTATCATATTAGGACAACAAAACCCATTATTACTGTCATTAGTCTTCTAAATTTTAAATTGACCGAACTTTTTGCGGAGTCCTGGTACTCTGCATCTTGAAAATGAAAAACAACCGGTCTCAATAAAGGAGGACATTCCTATATTTCATGAACTATTGAAAGTTCCCTTGTCATATAGAGATGATAAACTTGGCTGAAATCAATAATATAAACTTTGGTAGATAAGCTCTTCGCAACAGACATGGAAGTCGATTCTCTTTTAGCTCACATGGTTATTTTTCAATCTTCAATTATTTGCAACAAGGATAGCCTTTGTCATTCACGTACTGATCTGAATCTGAGAGTACTATATATAATATATTCTGGACAATAGATGGGGAAGTTTGGCATGTCTCCTTTAAGTAACTTGTTTTAAAGAATGACAGTTAAGTAATTAGCAAAGAATCATCCACTGTGTTTAGACTTTACATGTCAAAGGATGACAATTACAATGACAAACAGAGAGGTTAGATTTTCCATATTTATTTTGTATTCGGAAACAAGAAATTAATACCAGGAAAGCATGACGAAAACTTTTTCTATTAATACATGTTCTACCTTGAGTAAGCAATTTATGTTGAGATAGAAACACCTCTTTCTTATTGGTTCTTCTTTTTCCCTTTTTAAAGGGTGGGGGTTGGGGGGGGGGGGGATGTAAGGACAATTATCTTTACTGCACAGAGAGTTGTTGAAAGAACAACACTTGGAGAACCAAGATTCCATCTATCAGAAATACATTGAAAAGAAAGTTACTTGAATACCTGTAGCACCATTTGGTTCTTCAAACTTTGATAAGCGTGTTCCATCAAATGCAAATGTAGCCTGAAATATTGCCAATGATGATAATTGAGTTTGAGAGCATGGAAAGAAATTTGTTTTGTAATATAGAACCCAATAGAAACTTTACTTAAAAAGTACAAGTTGAAATTTGCAACTTACTATTCCAAAAGGAAGTTCCTCACCACTTGCAAGTATGAAACCAGAACATATTCTGTTTAACTTCAGGAGTGGCCATGAAAGAGATTCTTTTTTCAACTTTTTACAAGCACTTACATTATGGATCAAATCATCCAGTGCATGGAAGACAACAGGTAGTGCCAAGGACGTTTTCACAGGATCTGAAGCTATACAAATTTCAGAGAGCCCTGCAACCCCTAGTTCACACTTCAAAGAGAGGGCATCGAACAGTTGACCAAATGAAGGAAGCATCCTGCTGAACAGTGAGTTAGATACAGCATCTATCTTAGTTCTCCTGGTTTTAAAAGGTGAATTTTTAAGACCGATTAAAATCTTTCTAATAATCTCAAGAACTTCTGTTGCTCTAGAACCATTAGATGCTTCCTCTACTAATTGATGGAGGAGAGGAAGAAATGCATCATAAATTTTTGTCACGTGCTCATCCACACATTTGCGAACTGGACATGATGAGGAACTCAAGGAACAATGTTCATCAGAACCAAATTCCGATGTTGCTACACGCCATTCTTTATCCCCACTTTGTCTCCCAGGAAGTGAGATTGATGTGTCATCTTGCAATGACAAGCTCCTCTCAATTTCTTCTGCTTCCCTCTTGTCACGCTCATGATGTTCTATGAGCATCTCAGAGCTAAAGTTCCTACGCCTTTCTCTTGTGATGTCAGATATGATACTGGCCAGAGCAGGCTCGGTTGTCATGACTCGTCTAGACAAAACCTGCAATATAACGTCTCTAAATAAACTTATAAAGATATGTATTTCATATTGTCTAAATGGAAGAAAAATGCCCATATTGGGAATGATATAGTAGTACCTCATGCCATTTTTTCGTGTAACGTTTAGTGACATCATAAACTCCATCTCTAGCTATAGCAATGACATAGTTCAACTTCTTTCCCCACCTTAAAAGGAAAGTAGAGGAACACAAGAACATTGTGACATGTATGATTAGAAGGTGAAATGACCTAAAAAGCATGCTTTATAATCCAAGATGATTCAGATCTAAAGAAACTGTAGCAGATTCAGATATTTACCCCTTCTCATATAGCAATGGATTGTCATATATTCCTTCACAAGGATCCAGATGCATCCACCTGATAATTGAACAAAACCTTTCATTGCTTGAATTATATTGTCGAAAAATATACTTTTAAAGCAGCAGTGAGAGACAAGTTCTACCTTCCCAAATAAGGTGAGAAACACTCTGTCCAAACATGATCTGTGAAGTCCAATATCTAGAAATGAAAGAGAACATTACAAAATGGCATTAAAGCGAACTCTTCTGGCAGTTCTAGTCTAATACCTAATACTGATGTTTTGCAAAACGCAAACTACCAGTAACTGAAAACACTAAGCTCTATAAAGTTATAAAATATTGATTTATCTAGAGAGTCCTTTGTCCATTATCCAATATCAATGTATCTGGTTTTTCATCTAGAGGAAAAAAATTTAATTATATCATGTCGTTCACTAGGGATAATTTCATACATTTTCAATATGAAAAATCCCAAACTCATAAGACTTCCGATCTTGTTATTCATTGGTGTAAACCTAGTTGTGTTTCCGGCATACATGTATTGCTTAATAAGAACAAGAAAAAAAATATTTGAACTCGAAACATTACACAAAAACGGATTCATCGTCACCAAATATTAACAGTATCATAGAGCAAACAATAAATAAACAATTAATAAAAAAGTATTCAATGATTTTGGCTATTTAAGGAAACATGTCTTCTTCTAGTATATAAAAGAATATAGGGTGCCCTGCTTCTAATCTTCTCGACAAGATGTCCTCTGGAGCTTTGAATATAAAAAACATGTAGGTCCCTGTTTTACCTTCCGTGAAGTCACATTTCAATTGATTACATCATCATAGAATGCTAAGTAGTTGTAAAATATTCATTATTCCAAAAATTATATTAAACATAACACTGTAGCCTTTTGTGCTTATTACATGGTAATCCCACGATGCAGGATGGAAAATAGCAGCTATTCCGAAAAGGACAAGGGTTCCTTGGGAATGGAAGTTTAACTTACCAACCGAGATTCATACCCGAAAGCTCGACAATATAGTGTGAAGCAATTAGCCCACTCCCCACAGCGTCCCTTTCTTGTTTCCAGAAGCTGAAAACAAAAATCTATCAATAAATCCCAGATTCAAAACCTTCTCAGGTTCATGAGATATAATACCTTCTTTGGGTCATTGTATCTAGGGAAGCGGGTTACACTTGAGCAAGATTTGCAACTGCAGTTACCGACAATAATGCTAAAATAAGTATATTGTTGTTCAATTTCAAAGATTATCTACTTCCATGTACATATATCATATTAATATATAGATACATGGGAAAAGGTTAAAATAAGAACCTTCTTAAAATGAGAACATGAGAACCGATTACTCTGAACATATAAAGTGTTATCACAGTGCAGATACTTTATAAGTTCAATGCAGTTACTTTATAAGTTAAGTGCAGATGCTTTTTACGTTTCAAGTGCAGTGTTATGATATTCTCACGATAAAAAGGTTCTCACAATAACCAATCCCTATATATATAGAGAGAGAGAGATAGAAAAAAGAGATATTGAAAGAAATACAGATCAATCACTGTCAGAATTTCATGGGTGATTTCCAAAGGAAAAATCCCGTACAAGAGAGAGTACAGAACTTAGCATAATCATCGTTCTGCTTTTTCTTTTTTCTGTCTCTCTCTGTGAAACTTAACCATTTTAGAGTCCATGACCTAGTTCAAATATATCCTTTCATTTATAGGGAGCAGTAAATCCAGGCTCTGAACACTGGGTGTCACATGGTATGTACTTCGAGAGAGTTGATCGACATATGTCCAGTAACAATGAGCTGGTCCTGGCGATTTCTTACCTAATGGATGAATAGAAAAGGTTGCAACCTAGATTAAGTTCAAATATAACTGATTTAGTTCCTCAACCGCAGAGCAAGTTTGCTTCCAGTAGATAGGATTTGGTACGATAGCTAAAACATTTGCGGCGATTAGGATAGAGTAGGTTTAATCCGGTACTTAGCCTTAAAGACACCAGGATTTGGTACTTCATCACTATAATCACTAGTGAAGTGTTTCTTGTTGTTGGAAGATTAAAAATAGGCTGCCACGAAGGTTTCAGACATCTTTCCAAAATAAAATGATGACTGTGGTCAGTTCCTTATTTTACTCTTCTAAAGCTTAGACGCACCATATCAGGTTACATCCCCTCTGATCACATTTCAAATAACAGTAGATAATGTTGGGTCAATGATATTATCATGTGTCTATCACATGCCAAGCAAACAATTAAATAGGGGATTATGAATCCATCAGCCACAGATCTTATCATCTATACACTGATATAAGTTGATGGAGAACTATAAGTTCAAAGTCACCACGAGCTGCCTGTGATGATCAGTGATGTCCAGTAGGGATGACTTTATAACAGGAAAATATGAGGTTTAGGAGAGATGTCATCTTTAGATCCACTCCTGGACTTATAGTAACTTCGGAGGACAGCAATGTTAGGCCTTTCCCTATTAGTGTTCTTAGTGTGGTCTTCACCACTGATCTATGTAATTTTGGGTGGCCGGGCAAATAGTTTGGAAGCTCAGGAAATTTTTTACTAATTGAAACATGAAAAAATGTTTTATGCCCAACTTTTCAAAAAGTACATTGCTAATTTTACTAACCATCAAAGATGGAGGGTAGTAGATGATCAAGTCACCATGACTAAAGCTCAAGTCATTAACTGAGCATCAAGTTGGCATTATTCACTGATTAAATCATATTGACTTGATATCGAGTCATGTAATGAACATGAAGTCATCATGACTTGGTATCAATTCACCCTAACTTGACATTGAGTCATTGCCCGAACAGGCACAGACAAAATTCTGATCCACAAAGAAATTCATAGACGCAGCCTTGTCATTGACCAAGCTCCAGACTACTTACAGTATAGAAACAAGAGGAAAATGAAGCAAGGCCTGTACGTAAGACCAATGTAGCAGCTTGATTTGCAGCAAACTCATTTTCAAGGCAAAACATGAGATGTAATAAAAGACGACATAAAAAAGAAACTAAGTTAACATGGGGAGATACCAGTAAAGTTCTACTCGAGATGCTCCATAATGTGATTCTGAATGAGTTGGAATTCCCATGCCCTGATTCATTGTCTCACTATTGCAACTGTCACAAGGTGGTGAGTTCACCCACCTAGAGCCATCAATGAAGAAAATCCACAAAGTATTGAATATTAGTTAGTAGAGCTTAGAGCTTCTTGGAAGTACAAAATCATATGAAGAAAGACAAGAATCAGAGATGGCAAAAATTAATATCCAACATAACATGAGGTTTCTATTATAATAATCACCCTTCGCCAAAAGTTTCTTTCCTTTTAGACGAAATGGACATGAATAACTATCTTCTGTATGTAAAATGGAGAGGGATGAGCTAACAAACTAAGACGAGAGAATGTAGAAAGGTCAGCCAAGGATTTTCTCATATAATGTTCACCAAGCCAAATACAATTATCTGGTAACAAATTGGAAGGGCAATAATCAATTTTACACTTTTCTAGCTCTTATTTTTGCCTTTGTAAATTTAATAGCTTGTCTTGGTAATTTAATAACAAATTGAACTTTAAGTTGCAAATATTAAGTTCCAAGAAGAAATATAGCATTCTTATTTTTCTCACATACTTCGGCATTGGGTTATATATTTATCATTTGAACCAAAAATTTGAGCCTCTGAAAGCTTATTTGGCCAATATCTCCTTTCTCAATTCTTAGAAACATTAATTCCATATGACATGAGGAAATTATGATCAACATATGAAACCTCATTTCAAGATATTTATGTCCAGAGATATACAACTGGGATCATAGCATATCATACCAATGCAAATTAATGCACCATAGAATGCCACATTGTTTTCTTTCAAGATTTAGTAACTAGTTGTTCATGAATATTTTGTCAATTGATTCCAGAAAGATCATGTGAAAAACTAAATGAGAGCTGCAGTTGGTAGTTGACCAACAGAAGGCATGGGAAAAAGAATAAGGAATCGGGATATTGACCTGAATGACTGCTTAAACCAGAAGAGCAACTGCAACAGAAATCCATGATCAAGTTCATCTTTTGTTGGTTTGAAATTTCCCTCCTAATTAAAGTAGTTAAAGATGAGAATTCTGCATATCAAGCCAGTAACATAATAATAGGAGGAAGAATACTAATATTTAAAGCCAATCTGAAGATAAAAGAAATATTCATTCCTCATTAACTGCGTTGACAGTAGTAATGGTAATTCCTAGAACTTTTTTGATTTCATTCCTCAATCCATTATTCAGGAATACAGACCTAGTGTTTACACTAAAGCTACATGCCTACAAACCCAATGAGGATTGTCCTTCAATTGATGAGCCCTGTTATAAACTAAATATATGAAAGTAAGTACCAAAAACAATTCCAATTTATCAAACAGCCCTTCCAAATAGCTTCCCACCTCCTAGAAGAGAACTAAAAAAGAAAACTAAATCCTTCCCCCTCTCTTGGTAAATGTTATACAGTATAGACAAGGTGGTTGAAGATAGGAGTTTTTACCCTAGCCAATGCAACGACTGCTTTTTCCTCAAGCTTGTCCATGGGTACAGTCTTTCGAGCGTCCTCCTGTCGATGTGGGTCTTCATACTGCATTAGAATCATGTCCAAACTACCAATAAGAATATTACCCACTTTCCAAAAGAACAATAAACATAAAATATAACACTTCTATTAACCATCTTGAAATTCAAAGAAGCAAGCAGCTTATGTAGGTACTTTAAATCTTAGTCCCACATCTAGGAAAATAGAGTAATAAAGAAAAACACCCAATTCATCCTGAAACCAAAGATATAAGAAACAAATTCTAAAAAGAATGAGGAACCAAATTACAATGAAAATAATTACCATCAAGACTTGATGAATATATGGGCGAATTCTCTGCTCAACTTGCTCTTGGTTTTCACTTGTTACAAATTGTTGCATCATTAATGCTTCTTCTTCATCCTAAATCAAAGGCACGACATCCTTGATAAGTTCCCAGCAGAAAGAAGAAAATAGCAACTTTGTAGGTTAATCAACATCATAGACTAAAATACAATTATAT
Source organism: Monilaria moniliformis (assembly GCA_034509125.1). Taxonomy (NCBI): domain Eukaryota; kingdom Viridiplantae; phylum Streptophyta; class Magnoliopsida; order Caryophyllales; family Aizoaceae; genus Monilaria; species Monilaria moniliformis. The sequence continues at coordinate 12,054 of JAYDZE010517552.1, forward strand.
TATTATATAAATATCACAATGAAACTCATTATCCTTTTCCAATTACAATTTTTAAGTGTACTCAAATTATAAAGAAAGAACAAATAATCCAACAATAACATAAAAATGAACAAAAGAAAAGGAAATTCTTGTAAAATCAGACTCTGTTTATCATTTATGCTCTAACCAAAACAAAATAGATTCTCAAGCAAATGCTCTAACATACAATAAAAATATATTGGAAGGGTAATGCTGAAGAATCTGGCTTTCCTGCCTATCTGAAATATAGGTTCTAAACAACAGCTTCTAAGTCCTGTTAAGGCTGTTTTCAACTACAATTTCAGGACCCAGCACTTTAGGCTAAAAATTATATAACTAGATCTTATATTGATAAATCAGATAACAAAAAACACAAAGATGCAGTAGAAGATCAAAAAACAAAACCTGCAGCAGTCGAGCCAATTCTTCATCGGATGACATGATATCAGGTACAGATGTTTCCACTTGCTTTGAGTTATCATCCTCATCAATTGAGATCAGCCGCAACTTATCAGAAATCAATCCAAGATCAGAATCATCTGACACCATAGTATTGCCATCACCTCCCAATATCTATAGACAGAATCTTATCAGACCAACAAACTCAGCACAGCCTTTATCTATTCTCATACCCATAAATATGCACATGTCCACCTACTGTGTCTATTTTATGGAATGCTGAAATTAAATGGGGCCCAAAATTTTGGAATTACACTAAACAGGAACGAAAGCATGGAGCCTATAGCTTAGGATGATCCAAAATTAATTACAAGCAGCACCAATACCATGAACCGTACAATACATTTTCCCAGTTGGTATCTTCAATGTAAGTGATCAAATGCCGGGTACTGTATACACTAATTTGTTATCTTATCAAGTAGAATAAACATATAAACATGATATAAAGAATTCAAGATAACCAATGCTGGAATCAGAAGACACAAATACAACCTACACAATTGCACAAACACGATTGAGGAAAAAGAGAAACGATAAACTAAGAAGAAGAAAGAACCTTTTGCTGATCGGGAGGGATGGAGGTGAGAGAGAAAAGCTGGAATTTGAGAACCTGAAACGCAATAAAAAAAGGAGCGGAGAATCGTCTGAGAAAGGCGAATTGGGAGAAGAGCGAAGAAAGAGGAGAGAGAATTGAAGAGAACTTCGAAGCCATCGTCAGTGTCGTAGTCGACGTCGAAAGAGGAGGCGCCGTGTTCAACCACGAATTTGCGGGCCACCATTTTCACTGATTCTTTTCTTGTGTGGGAGAACTGTAAAATGTGCTTGCGCAGTGGTTATGGTAGTCGGCGAACACCGATGATCCAAATTTCCGAGAGTCAACTCATCCCCTAACTTCAATTTCTTTTTAGTGTATAAATGTTAATTATGATTCATTATAATAATAAATTTTATTTTTTAAATATAATTATTAAATTAACATTTTTGATATTGAACACGAATAGAAGCCATAAAATATTGGAACGCCAAATTTGGTAGAGAATCAATTAAATTCGCGATAAAAACAAGAAAGTGAAAATAAGATCCAAATATTTCATTTTAAGCAATTACTTTATTCTCAGTCAAATATCTCGCTATGTAACGGACAACTAACAGTCATTGATGGAAATTAAAAAATTAAACGTTAATGAGTGTTTTGCACCTTTCTCCATAATGCAGTAATGTGAATAGGCAAATAAACAAATTTTTATCCAAAGTTAAAAAAATATGGATAAATATTAATTAGATTGCACTATGTCGTCATCCCCACACAAGACCAACGGTCCTATATATATTTATCAAATTTTTTTATCGCAAAATAGGAAAATATTTATATATTTTAATATAATGATTGAAAAAGATCAATAAATGAGATTGATTTGATTGGACTTTGACTGAGAACAAGGGGAGAAATAAAAAGAGATATATGTGGATGTAACCGTCGTACCCACCTTCTCTCTCGATCCCTCAATCTTCTCATAAAATCACCTTCTTCTTTTTTCCAAATTCAGGCAAAAACTCGTTGACATCGGCCATCATCACCTATCATCGCTGTCAACCACACGAAGTTTTATGGGAGGTAGATTAGATGAAAAATGAATCGTGAAGAAGAAGAAGAAGAATGCCAAAAAAAGCTCCAAAAAAGCCCGACATGCATGTAGTCTAGAATTGGATCTATATACTACCTAAGGAAGGGCATCTACAAGATTTCAACCCGATATATATATAGGGAAGGGTCAAAATAAAAACATTTCTTATTGTAAAAACTAAGAACTATTTTTAGTCTTTAAATAGTGAAGATCTATAGTAGATGGATCTCCCTTATAGATGAATGCAGACCGGGGTTCAGATCCTATGGGGGACAAAAACTTTATTTTTTCCTCGTGCAGATTTTCACTGTGAATGTGCAATTACTTTATACGTTCAATGCAAGTGTTTTCATGTTCTCATAATAACAAGATTTTTAATTTAAGCTACCTCTAGGGATGCCCGGTTTTTTTATAACCAGCGGTATTAACCGGAACCGAAACCACCGCAAACGGTTAAACCATAACCGGAAATTCGCTTCCGGCGGTGCGGTTACAGATCCGAAAATTTGAAACCGAAACCGCCGGTTCCGCAAGTTAAACCGCCGGTTTCAGTCATTGCAAGCTATTTATAGGGGGCAGGGCTAGATCTGACATTCCAGATGAAAAACGTTGGTTTTTGCTGCAAAATCGGCGGTTTTGGCAGAAAAACCGGCGATGCCGGTGGTTTTCCTATTTTTTTTAATTTCAAAATTCAAATTCAAATTTTCCCACTGGTTTTTATCTATAAATACCCACTCATCATTATCACCCCTCTTGTGTTAACAAGAATTCACAATTCTCTAAAAGCATTTGGTCGAGAACATTCTATATATTACTGCATTATTAACAAGCTCAGCAAGTTAGCAACTGCCTCAAATATCCAATTAGAATATGCTTATCCAAGTGTTTTCAGATAATTGGATGTGCTGTTACATAATTTCTCTTATTCATTAATCATTACTGTAATTTATTAATTATTGATCTACTTATACTCGTCTTCGATTTTAGATTTTAATGTTGAATTAAAAAAAACTGCCAAAACCAAAAACCGAAACAAGAACCGCCGAAAATCGGCTAGAAACCGGCGGTTTCTGGTTCCAAACCGAAACCAGCAATTTTCTTACCAGTTCGGTTATAGTTCTGATGCCCTCGGAACTGGAACCGGCGGTTCCGAAACCGTGGACATCCCTAACTGCCCTTATATATACATACATATATATATATATATAGGGTCATGTTAGACTAAGAACAGCCCTATGTGGTAGAACTAAGACCATATCTGGGCCATTGATTT
>JAYDZE010517663.1:0-15427 GCA_034509125.1 Monilaria moniliformis
GTTTGATCCTGTAGAATTTGACCATTGAACGAAGGGTACGAAATAAATCTGATTGATTTTTCGATCAAAAGTACTATATGAAATCTTCGATTTTTCCTCTTCCTCTATCCCTATCCCATAGGTATAGAATCAAGAGATAACCTTTTCTTCTGTATGAATCGATCTTATTCCATTCCAATTCCTTCCCGATATCTCCATTTACTCCGTAGTGACCTCGACCTAGTTGGAAGAGAAACGTCTTACAAACTAAGCTGCGCTTCATTGTTTCCCTCTTTCTTATCATGATCTTCGTTAACGGCTTCAAATACGTAGTCAAAGTTTTATGTTATGTCGAATTGGCTTTTAGAACAGAATTTGGTTGTGGGATGAAGATGCCAAATGTGATTTTTTATTTATTTATGGAAAGTGGTAATAATATAATTGAACTTTGTAAGGGGGTTGGAGTACCCATGTACTCCAATTTAATAAATTACTATTTTTACTGATAAAATACCAATATAAAAAATAAAAAACTTTCTTTACTAGCCTTCTCTGGCTTGGAATGGGCAATCCCTATTTAATGTCTCCAGAGATATTCCCAGTTGCAAAAAGGGGAAATTAGAGATGATAACATGTGGCCACTTCATACCCATTATATGGTAATTAAATATATAAATAGCAGCAATAATTCTAATATCATGTGGGGTTGTCTCTCTTCATTTACCTTGAGGCATCATAGACTTTAAACACAAATGGTGCCAAGTTGTGGACAGAATTTCACTATTTTAATCCAAAGGTCTACTTTCTATAATTAGGTCGAATTTTGGGACTATTTTTAGCTTTAATCTACCAGGTTGCTCTAGGGAACCTTCCTAATTATAATTTATTCCGATCAATTTTGGATTACGCAGTTTAGAGCTGGGATTGAACCGGCCAGGGTAAGAATTAGTCTTAATATGTAGTATAGGGTAAAAAAAAAGTAAAAGATTTTTCTTGTTGAATCTTGCTGTTTGATATCCTCGAACGGACTAAGAGAAAAAGTTATTGGGACTCTGAATTATGGAGTTTTTTTTTAACTATCATTAAATTATATTTTAGATTGGTCAGATTGTTTTTCTACTTACAATAATTATACGTTAATATGACTTATATAGTACCAAATATTATTATAAAATGTAATGGATCATTAGTTTACCAGTAGATTAAATAACAACATTAGGTAAATATCCACAGTTTTCGTGTTTATAAGTCCGACCTTTAGTTCATCTAGTGGCGGATGTATGGGTCCCGACCCCCCGACGGCTAATTTTTCCTTAGGGTCGCCGTAAAACCGTCATGGTTACTTTTCTATCCAAATGATCAGATCTACGGGAGAGAAACTGTGAAAGAGAAATATGACTGTATAAGAGTGGAAGAAATAGAGAGATGTACATGTTGTAGGAAGAAACAAATTTTTTAAATATATTGAAAATTATATTTAATTTTATATCATTTTATATCGGCCCTCCATTTTTTGATTCTGGATCCACCACTGCGTTCATCCATATATGTTACTTCATGTAAAAGAAAAACATTAATCTCTAATATCTGTAAATTTATATTTATATTTATATTTACATGTATATTAGTATAAGGCTCAATGCATAAAATAATTAAGAACATCATTTGAAAAGGTTCACAATGTCCTGTAACAGATAAAGATACCTTAAAACAATGAACAAATCGAACCAATTAGTTGTATTGTCGTTGTCTGCATATCAACATTTGGATAACCCTTTTTCTCAACCCTATATACAACTATAACTGTTTATCTACTAGAAGAGTTGAATATTTTTGTGAACTTAGATATGTATGTGCTCTTCATATTATTTAGAAACACTATATATGAAGTTATGACAAAAATATATAGAATGGATGTCACGCTATATCAGTGGCGAATCTAGAACTGACAAATAGAGGAGGCGAAATTAGTTGCAGTAAACTAAATTTTTCAGTCATCTTCTTTCTTTGGGACAGGCCGACAGCTAACGTGTGGGGCGACCATGGTGGTTTTTCGGCCAGGGTATTGGGAAATTGCCCATCAGGGGGATCGGCCGCCCCCTCCCGCCCCCTATATCCGCCGCTGCACTATATGAGAGAACATGCATTTGAGTATGAACTTCTCGAATCTGAAAATGCTTTGTTAAATTGTGACTTATGTGATAATGAGTCTTTACAATTGTGTGGTAAGTATGAACTAGTGCTACTTTATGTAAATATGATGCATATATTTTACTTGTGTTATTATTTTAATATACTCTATCTATATCAATGCTTGTATTATGTGAATATTATTAATATATTACATTACTACTTTTATGACAAACAATTAATTATATAAAAGTCAATGTTTCAGATTGATTTTAAGTTAATACAAGAAATAAAGTGTTTATTTTATTATCTCTCTTTAAATATATACAACATGCTTCTTTCCCAACTTTGAAAATATAGCTCATATAATTAGTTCAACTAGTGCAAAAATAAGTATTTATAATTGGCCCAAATCACATTGGTGAATGTGGGCCTATATTCAATTAGGCCCATTCTTGATTATGGGATTGGAATCCCTCATCAACAAACTTACATTTATTCCGAATTTCAAGATTTTTCATCCTTTAAAACATATATATGCTAAATCCTAATTGTTTTAAGATTTTCTTTAATTGATTTTTTGTGACCAAACATTTAATTTTGGTGGAATCAAATAGCGTATTATTACTCTACATTTTTAGAGTATGATTGAGGTATGTTTATTTGCTCAAACCCGATTTTTGGTGAATGAGAAATAATTATATAAGGATAATCATTTGAATGTGAATAGACATGAAAGAAGATTTAATGATATCTCACATTGATTACTTAACATTAATTAGCCATGTATATAAGTTATTACATGGATGTTAGTAATAATTATGTGCACAAGTGATGATTGTGAAGCCCACACGCGTGCGCCCCGCCAAAGTTACTTGCCTGCTCCCGTGGACCATGGACCTTGGACCTAGAATGACTCTGTAAACCCCAATTGGGGATGACCCAGCTCATTGGTCTCACTTGTGCACGTGAGAAACCATTGGTTCCGGTAATTACTCTCGTCGCTCGGGAGTTGAGGGCCGCCCAGGGGCCATAGCGCCAGTGCCCCGTCGTGGGCTGCTCAGGGGCCACAGTGGCTGTGTCCTGTTAAGCACTTTTTGAGCCATTACACTCCATTTTTATATATGTTGCATTCATAAATATACCGATAACATATTTACTGATTATTTACTAACTTTATACTAATTTTTATCTTGCATTATAATGATTGTATATATGTGCTATACAAAAAAAGAAAAATATACTGAATGGATAAAGTATATATGCTAAATTGGATATATACATATACTAAAAACTTGTTTAAATTATGTTGCATTCGTAAAATACTTACACTGATTGCAAATATGTTCTATACTGATTTTAAATATGAACAGTATTGATTGCATATATGTGCTATACCGATTAAGAATATGTCCTATAGTGGTTTATGAGATTGTATATACTGATAGTATTTAACATATTTATTGATTATCTTTTAACTTTATACAAAATTTTGTCTTGCACTTTATACAGATTGCAAATATGAACAATATTGATTGCAACTCGGAACTTTCATACCCAAATCCTGATCAGTTATGATCAAGTTAGGGGTTACTCCCATACATTCAACAAAGTAGTTGAATATCCATGAAATTGAGTCACCATTTTCCTTGTTTAGCAACCCGACTGCAAATGTAACAGGCCTGCCGTGGTTATCATTCCTGGTAAGTGGGGGCAAAAGTCATGCAATACCTATATAATGCACAATGCTGATTAGCATATAGTACACAATGAATCCTCATATAGTAACGCAATAAGTTGTACATTGAGCATTTTTTATACCTATATAATATACTAGAATGCATTATAGTACACAATGGTAATTAGTACATTGAGTTCTGTTAAACAGTATCTCATTTCACACAAGTCAGTAAATACTATCAAGTTAATGACTTGTAGTTGTTCGTATAATATGTTGTGTCAAATGCAACAACATCACCAAACATGTGGTAGTTTCTTTTTGAAGATGCATCTACGATACTCGTCTTTTTCTTACCTTTCCTATTACACACTACATATTGTCACGTAATCAATTCTCCTGAAGATTTGGATCCATGTTTTCATGTGTCAAACACACCACGTGTGTATAATTGTCACCATTGCATCTTCTAGTGTCTTGAAAATTTTACCAATAAAGGGTTTCAATTCTTCTTTGCATACATGTATATACATAACTAAAACGAATTATAAGATAATCAATATAGGATCTCAACATAATATAGTAATCTGTATATAGAACATTTGTAATCATTATATTATAATACAGCCATTAATCAGTATACGAGACTTTAATGGACAGTACATTATAATGCACATGTTATCTCACAAACTGCATAACTTAATCAGTATAGACATTCATGGGGATCGGTATATAGCGACATGATGAACATTATAATGTTAATGGGCTTCAGTATATGGAACGTTGGTACTCATAGTTGTGTAAATATCAAACACATCAATGACTATATCCATTGTAACTTTACGAATCAAATAAAATGTATGAGAAAAAAAACTAGTAATATCTTCAAAAGAATATGTGTCTTCCATTATTTGAGATATAATTGAAAAAAGTAATACACAACTCGTCAACTAGCGTAAAAAATAAACAATCGCTAGACAAGGACTGGATCCAGAATTCTTCTCTAGATAAATTGTCTATGGCTGCATTGTGCAGAGATCGCGAAAAAATCAGAGCAAAACGATCAAAGGAATGCCGAAGATATCATACGCATGTCGTACCATAATATTCAAAATTTCCAATAATAGAATTGTTTCATGAATAATTATAATACCTTTGTCTGCTTTAATTAAGTACAATCTATGATGCCACGTGTTATAATTTTGTCCGTTAGATGTTTAAATCCTACAATTTATATTTAGTCTCGATTTAGATATAAAAATCTGTTCATATTTAAAAACGAATATATATATATATATATATATATTCCATATGATAATTAAATAAGTTGGTTACCTTTCTGATATCAAATGCTTGATTTTGGGCTAAAACTAAAACTTTCTAAAAAATTCAAAACTTTAGAAAATAAACTACACTTTAGGCCACTTCTAAAGGAAGAGAAGCCCAGCCTCACTAGACGTGTATGTTTGACCCGCTCGACCAGATAGATCTGATCCGACCGTTTTTTTTTTTTTAAATAGTAACTTTTACTTATTAATACTATCATTTTTATATATAAAAATAATAATTTTTAAAACAATTACTTTTATATATAATAATAATAATAACTTTTATTCACAATAATAATAATTTTGTTCATAAAAAAGTCATTTTATACGACAATCACTTTTTTTTATTACAAATATTATTTTTATTTATAATAATTGTTACTTTCATAAAATTAATAATAAGTTTGATCCGAACCCGCGCCCAAATCCAAATTTCGAGTCATAGCTCATAAACCCTATACTTCAGTTGAAATGACAAAATGAGATTCCACAGTTGAATCGTTGATCTATCTTCAATCAGTTTTCTGAATAGCTATCACACTAGTAAACAGATTCACAATTAGATGTAGTCCTGTCGATTAACTGTCTACATTTCCTTTCGCTTTGATTACAAAAGGCGAAATACGCGTCCAATCGCAGCCCTCAATCTTTCAGGTATTTCCTCTAGTACGTGTAAGTTAATTTTGTTTCATTGTTACTGTTTTCTTGATTAAAGTATGTAATTTTATTGTGTATCTTGTGACAGAACAGTAAATCTCGGATTAGCTAGATTGGCTTGGCAAGATGCCGTATGAATTGAGCGAACAGAAAAGTGAGTGATTAATTATTTTGTGGTCAATCTTTCTAGGTTTATTTATTTGGCATGGTGTTATATTTGTATGTAATTTTCTAGGTGGTTTATCTGATGCAGCTGTTTGGTATAAGCATCGCTATAACGACCAGTTCTCCAATAGTAATTGGGGGTGGGATTTGAATTTTGATGAAGTCTGATTTTCCTGTTTTATGTTTCATTCTCATCAAACAAATGAATCTTTCTCAACTGTACTTAGAATGGTTTTGGGAAATTATATTCTGATACTCACATAAACTAGAGAACATATGCAAGAAAGACATTTTGCTAATAGTTCAGAGTTTATAGAATTGTAGTTTCTTTTTCTAGGTCAAATTAATAGAATACGTGATGTAGTAATGAATAATCAATGATCGGTGTGCACGTAGTGGGTTTTTCTGATCCTTTCAACTGCTATTTTACCTTGCTTTTTGTTTGATTTAAGCAGGGTCCAATGCTATTTGGTTTCCTGTTTTATCTGCGTCATCATCGAAATGACGCTATTATCAGTTTGCTAAGCTATTATAGTGGGAGCTAGTTCTCTTCATGTTTGGGAAAGTAAATGTTCCACAAGTTTTTAAAGGCATATAACAAGTGACATTTTTTATTGTCCAAGGCGTCAATACCTAGAGATAATCAACTTGAGTGTATTTTTTATAGAGGAGATTAGAGAATATAGGGGAAAGGAAATAAGTATAAAAAAGAAAGAAAAAGAACAGATATACCATTATTTGATGGATTTGTGAATGATAAAAGGATAAATCAATGAGGACTTGGCGTATGAAGACTATAAAGAGAGGAAAAAATGGGAAAGAGATGTGCAAGAAAAGGCTGCAAGTGTAAGTAGGATAACAATAACATGGTTATGTGATAATGAAGATATATTTAAGGATTGGGTATATTCATGAGGTCGCTGAGAAATTATGTGAATTTTCGATATAGTATAACAGATTAAAACAAAATGGAAAGAATAATTGGTTCAGCCATCTAAGACATGGTTCAGGAATACTCTGCAAATGTCAGTAGATACGGTAGGCAAAGGTTATCGTATGGAGTGAGGTTATTAGTAGTATACAACCTTTGCATAATTCAGAGATTGGGTGTGGTAGCCAAACAGGTATAAGAGAGATCCATTAGCCAATTTACGCATGCCTGGGTGTTTTACCAGCCTTTTTGTTTGACAAATGCTTATATCATTCTAATACATTAACTGTAAACTGTTTTTGACATTCTATAATTTACTATGCTTCCGTTAAGTCCGATGCAATGGTGGAGTAATAAGCTTTTCTTTTGATTCTTATTTGGTTCCAACTGAGATCTGACATCTTGTTCTGCTACATTCTGATAAAAATATATTGCAGAGATTGGTCTTGGTCTGATTGGGTTTGGTATATTCTTCACCTTTCTTGCTGTTATTCTGTTTTTTGACCGAGGTTTGCTAGCTCTTGGAAATGTAAGACACTTTTGTTCATTAAGCTTCCACAAATCCCCCTCCCCCCCCCCAAAGCATCTATTTATTTATTTTTCTCTTTGCCTTTTCCATCAGATCTTTTGGCTGACAGGTGTTGCCATTTTACTAGGCTGGCAATCAACATTGCAACTCTTCACAGACCGGAGGAACTATAAGGTACATGTGTGGATGTATTGGTACCCCAATCCTGTGGACTAGTGGATATTAATAGAGTTGACAAACAGTTAGCAGTTGTGGAAAGTTTGCAGAAGACAAATTGTTTTATTTGGTTTGAGTAATCCATATATTACCATTATTTCTCAATATTCCCTGATGTTTATTAACATATTCTTACATTGACGGATATTTCTGCGGATTCTGTAAAACAGTGCAAGTCCCCATAAGATTTTGGTATTCCTCAGAAAGTGCAAAATATACAAAAATAGAATCATCTTTGGGAAAAATTAATGTAAATTTTCTATATACCGTCTTGTGAATATGTAACACTGTTAGCTTTGAAGATCTATTCAGTTTTAGGAGTAATTGACTATTAAATATCTAACAGGGTTCAGTTTCCTTTCTTCTCGGAATATTCTTTATATTTGTCCGATGGCCAGTAGTTGGAATACTCGTGGAGATTTATGGTTGCATTGTTCTTTTCAGGTAAGCAATTGTCCTGATTTTGTTGCTGTTCACCTGCTTTCTTTGTTTGTTTTTCATATGGTGTCAATTGTAATATTTATATGACCTAGTCTTGACTCAAATTTTATGGCTCGCTGTCCAGTGGTTTCTGGCCCTCAATCAAGGCGTTTCTTTACCAGATTCCAGTAATTGGCTGGATTTTACAGTATCCGGCACTGGTGAGTTGATACAGACTTCTAATTATTTGCTTTTGAGAAAGGGGTTTTTGGATTTTCATGGGCTAAATATAGTGAATGTGTGAAACATCTAGTTAGCAAATGGTAAGGCTTTTCTTTTCGTGATTGGAATGCAATGCAGAAACTGGTAGCCAGTGCTTGTTTGGGTGCTGTATTTATGTGTTTTTCTTCTACATATAGTGTGAAAAATGATTGTAGGTTTCTATTATTTCAGTGGGCACTTGTGGCAGTTGCCCGTAACTGCAGCTAATAGGTATTGTGAATGGAATATACTTACGGTATATGCTATCTGAGCATGCATCAGAGCATTTCTACTGAAGTGGACTGTAATACTTCATGTCGATACTATTCCATTCACTTTCCACTATAGTAGCTAAATCAACGGATGTGATGATGCATCTTTTGTTACATGGTATAGGATTTTAGATGAATACCTGGAATGGTTTTCAGGCTCTTTACTTTGATGTGGCTTTTCTATTTGTTGAAGTCTAGTTAGCTGGTGCATTTGGATTTTGTTTTGAAGTCTTCCAGTTGGTGTTGTATGGTCACAAAGTTGAGAAAAGAAACATGCTATATTCATGAATTTTCAATTCATCCTTAGTTTCTGATTATCTCGGACAAGCACATGCATGCAAAATAGTGAGACTAAGCTTCAGTTGTCATCTCAGTGAGTGGTATCTGTAGTGTTCTTATTTTTTACAAAACAGTGCCTTTGCAGCAATATATCCTAAATATCTTGTTTAGTTTGTTTTGAAATTGCTGCTTATGATTCATTCTTTTGTATGCATTATGTCTGGATTTATTAAGCGGTTGATTTATATTGTTAAAATCTGAATTTCATCGTCCCAGCTGATGTAAGTATTCGAACATCTAAACTTCCTGCATAGTATGTATAAGATGTCGACAATTCAATCTCCTCGGTATCTAGTGGATTTGAACTAGTAGGCATGGTTCAATCTTTACAAGGCCAAATTATTGTTATGTCATGAATCTGGAAATGGCTTTCTTTCTTTCTTTCTTTCGTTCGTTCGTTCGTTCTTTCGTTATGCGATGCATTTCATCTGCTTAATGGTTATGTTGTACGTGGTCGCATTATATTACAATATCCTAATTACTGATGTCTCGTTCAAATTGATTTCAGCTTATCAATCAGTTTACAAAGAGGTCTGCTTGACGGTTAGCATGAATACGATCAATCCTAAAGATTTGGAGCATGAAGAGATGAAAAGCATAAGCCGGAAAATTGTGAGTCTACAAATGTTGCTTTGTCATACTGTTAAAAGTATGAACTTTTGGGTGATATGAAGAAAACATAATATTCAAACATCGTTGTTTTGTAGAGGTATGTGGTTGTAGATTAATGAAATTAAATTTGGTAGTTGTTTGTCGTAGTCATGACATTCAATGTCTTAAAAATGAAACAACTAATGATTGCAAGTCAAATTGAAGGCTTGAATTTATTGATTCAAGTTCTACTAACATATGACTTTGGAATTATATTTATGTGAAAAATCAATCAGCTCCAAGCTTAAGCTCATCTCAGCTAACTTCGAACAAGCTATAAGTTCAACTACGCTTGTGAGTTCATTGAGCCGAGCATCCTTTAGTTGAAGTTTGAACCTGACCGTGCTCGAACTGCTTGAACTTGAGCTCTTCTCAACTACTTTTGAGTTTGAGAATCGATATTTTATGGGTCGATTAATATGACCCACTTACACCCTAGTTGTCCCAGTCTTGGTATTTCATATTGGATACTGAATATTGAATATATAATATATAGAAGTTTCATTTTTCAACTAGTAGATCCTTATTTGTTTACTTTGGAGGGAAAAGATTTGCTTCAAATTTGTGGTCATTAAGTAGCCTGCAAGAAATAAGGATATTACGTTTAATGATCTAAATATGTAAATTAATATTCGTTCAAATACAAATTTATATATTACAACGTTTATTTGATGGTATATAGTATAGAAGTTAGTATAGTTAATACATATTTTAGCCAACGCATCATTTGTAAAATGGGATGTCATTCAAAATTGGGGATAATAAATGCAATCACGCCAGAAAGCTGAAATAGAGTAATGAAGGTGGTGGTAGCTTCATTCCCCGTGCGGTTCCCCCTCTTTAATCTCTCTCTCTCTCTCTCTCTCTAAAATGCTAAAACTGATTTCGGAGGGTATCTTATGACAAATGATGAAAGTGTTTGTCAAGTGATGTTGTAGTGACGTTTTGTACTGTCATTATGGTTTGTCTTTTTTTTTTCTTTTTTTTTTCCTTATTAGGATAATTGTCATTTAAATCATAATTTTTCGTTGATTTTTGGTTAATCTCATAATTTTTGAAATTATAACATAAAATCATAACTTTGACATTTTCTCAATTATCTCTTAGATCAAAATTTCGGTGAAATTGGTGGTGATGTGTTATTCGGAATTCAACGAAAAGTTATGATTTAAATGACAATTATCTCAACGATATCGTTTTGAAGAACGAACGTTTTGTCCACGTTGGAAATTCCGGCTGACACGTCACCACCAATTTCACCGAATTTTGATCTATGAGATAATTGAGAAAATGTCAAAAGTTATGATTTTATGTTCCAGTATCAAAAGTTATAGGGTTGACTAGAAGTCAACGAAAAATTGTGATTTAAATGGCAATTATCCATTTTTTCGTCATATTATTTATTTGCTGTGTGATATTACTCTATTATTATTAGTGGACACATTATTTCAACTATTGGTAAGGGATGATTTCCTTGGAGGACTTTTTGTTTTGGTATTTTATGTCATATATAGTTAGTAACAATTATGATATGCATAACTCTAAATTTATGATTCATTAAATGCAAGAATTCTTTAGTAGGCACACCTATAAATTTTGCAAGGAGTAAATGCGCAAGTACCCGAAAATAACTCTTTATTTATTTTTTCTTCCCTCTGCAGAGGGAAAATTAAATTTGTGTCATTGGGATTTCCTCGATGCTTGGCTGAAAATTTGAGCATTTATCATCTGTTAGTATAAATATAATATCCATACACTTCTATAAATGCGTATGAAGCGTATTTGATGTTCTCTACGTAGCACTCAATTCAATACAATGGGATTCATATTATCATACTCCGATTCAAATAGTATCAAAAATAAAAAAGAATTATAAATACAATAAAGCTGAGCAGCCACATTGTGGCCACCCACACAAGACTATAATTAGTGTACTCGAAAAAAATAATACATTAATATTCATTTACATAATAGTCATTTTCCCACCAATTTTGGAACAAGATTATAAATTTAATTTTATTAAGTGAACCAATTTTAACTGAATCGGTTTGATTTATTCAAAAAAAAAAAAAAAACTCACGTGTGGGCAGCCATAATGTGGCTGTTTAGCATTACTCTTATAAATATATCACAGGACAAGTGCAGAGCTAGTAAAGGCCCAAAAGGGGCAAATGTCCCCCCTCGAGTTTCAAAATCAAATAGAAAAATCTCATAATTTATTTTATTTATCACTAATTGCTATTAGTTGTCTCTTTTTTGTTTTATGAAAACTTTAATGTCCCTAAGAAAAAATTTGTCACCCCTATATAATTTTTTGGCTCCGCCTATGCTACGTGATGTATTTCCCATTGGGACCCTTGTTTCTTGTTTTGCTTTCTTGTGTGAATTGCCTCATTTATTAGGAGTCATTGAAGTGTACTTGGCCCGCCCGCTTCCCCTGCGCCTTGTTCCACTCTCTGCTTTTGTTTCTTTATGTGTGCCACATGGAGCTTCAAGCCTTGTTGTTGAGTAGGTAGGCGGGAACCGAACCTTTTCCCAAATTGGACATCAATTGTGAGTATGGTTTAATGGATATCAATTCTGACATAGTTTCCTAACAGGTTTTGGTTATGTGTGATGTTCTTTTTATCCAAATAAATCGAAGTTGCTAAATGGGCATGCAATATAAATATGATCTCTTAAATACATAGATGTGACATTTATCAATATCATATAAATTATATTCTATAGAGGTGTTTATTTTGAATAATATTGATAAAAATTAATACAGAATAATATACCATTTATTTTGATGCATTGATTAATTTGCACTTATTTAATCATTTTATTCTTCAAATACTCAAACCTAAACGCGCTCTATATTTATAGAATTTATACGTTGGTTATAATAATTTCCCTTAATTTATTTACTTATATATAACAATGATGAACCAGTAAACATGATATATATTATGCGATTCACCTTCTGTTATGCGGATTTCAGGCATTACACTTGGCGGAAAGATATAAGGTGATTCGCGACCCTATCTCTTCATCTTCAATTCTCTTTAGCTATTCAACAATTATTTATAGGTCCCCCGCTACTTTTTACCTCATTCTTACTCAAGAAATAACACCCACAACTCTATCTTTTCACCATCTCTTCTTTTGCACTATTCATAGGTCTCATCTCCTAATTTTTTATTTATATTTATTTCTTACATTTATTATATATTCTAATTAAATTGAACTTTTGATTTGATTAAAAATATGAATTTCATTAACATAAAAAATTACATAGTTCAAATTTTAACATTACATTATTGAAAGCCAGAAATTACATAATTAAAATTTTCAAAATTACATTATTGAAAAGCGAAATTACATAAAACTGAAATCCTAATCAATCATTAGGTGGACCAAAGCACGCTTAAATTTCTTTGACTAAGTCATGTTGGAGTCCATCGTGGTAGATGACATCACGCGATGACCCACTATGCCTTAGGTGTTCTCGGAATGCTTGAGGTGCACCTTGATTATGGGCGTCCGTTGCGGTCGAGGAGCTGGAGCAGCCGGCTATGTCCTCTTCTATCCAATAAGGGGTGTTGGCTCATTCGTGATCGATAATCATGCTGTGCAATATAATGCACACATATATGACATCGGCAAGTATATCCCTGAACAACGAACGCCCCGGTCCTTTGATGATCGCGAACAATGCTTGTAGAATGTTCGTCTCCTGCTTCTTCGCAAAACGAGCTCTTTTGGGCTTGATTGGACTCAAGAAGGACTTCACGGACATCGGTCACCTTGGAGAGATGCCGTTGGCGAGATAGTAGCCCATGTTGTAGCGACATCTATTGGTCGTGAATTGTATCGCCGGTACCCTACCCTGCAAGACATCGTTGAAGCATCTGAGTGGTTGATGACGTTTATGTCGTTGTTGGATCCAGGGACACTAAAAAATGCATGTCAAATCCAGAGTCAGTGTTTGGCAACTGCTTCTAGCACGTCGGATGAGAGCCTTTGTGGCCGCTAGTGTATTCGTTTATCCATGTCTTTTGGGCAATTTTTTCACTGTTAGTTCATGTAGTTGATGCTGCCTAGCATGCTGGGGAAGCCGTAATACGCTTCGTGCATACAGAGCAATTATTGACAGTCGTTGGTTGTGGGCACCCTCAGATATTCTGCGCCAAAGGCGTTGCGAATGCCCTTGAAGAATCATTTCAAGCATTGTCAGCTCGTGGTCTTGGTGACATGCAAGTACTCGTCGAGTATATCGGCACATCGGTGGTGACCTATCGAATTGTCGATGTATACTTTTGAAACGTTGAACGGTCTTGTCATCCGAGTCCGTCCGGTCGCTACTTTTTTTGATGTAGTAGCAACAAAACGCTCAAAGCCATGCATGTGGCGAGCTAAATGGTCAAAACAGCCAAGTATAACAGAGAAAGTAACAGCAAAAAAGGATAACAACACACCACAAAACAAATCTATGGCAAAGAGAAGACACAGAGCAACAGAAGTCTCCCAGTCTGAAAGGCTGCAATCAACCAACAAGATACCAAGACCAAGCAGCAAAAACAGAATAACATAGCAGCAAGACAACAACCACATGAAAATAGCACTGCCCCATCCGAGCCCGTCTAGTCGCTGCTACATGTATTCTTCACGCGCCGCAAGGTATTTGCTATCCGCAAGAATAAATTCCCGCGCATGTGGAACGGGCAGCGATATACATCTTTCTCCATCGTGGATGGTCGGAGAAATAATCCTCCACGAGTCGGGCAAAGACAGCTTCTTGTTCCTGGTGCATGTATTTCCTGAATCAGACTTCAGGAGCCTCCGTCGGAGGACGATGCAAGTAATAACATGAAGTATGGATTGTTCACACTCTCATCGTCTAAACTGTCATCATCGACTTCGTAGTATGAATTCATAATTTGCAAAAGAATTGGAGATAATTATGGAAGCAATGGAGAAAATTGAGAGAAAATAAAGAAGGACGGATATGATAATTACATAAAACAAAAAAACAAAAAAAACAAAAAAATCGGTCAAGGGCCATTGGCCAACGACACAATTCAATTTCGATTAATATAATTGAAGAAAAAAATAAAACTACATGACGATGCCCACTCACACACCCAGCGAGTGGGCGTCACGCGCGCACATGATTGGAGGAAAAGGGGAAGCCAGCTTGTCTCTTTACCTTCACCTCGTGCCGCCTGTCCCTTGCCGCCTCCCACAATGAATCATAAGATCTGAGTTGTGAATGCCGTAATACGAACAACGAAAAAACTTATACAGACTCAATTGAGCCGGATAAAGCTCGAGAGCTTTGCTGTGATAAACCTTACTCTGATAATAAATAAAGTCAAATTTCGAAACTGGCAAAATAGCCAACGTGAGAAAACCCTAGTAATAAATATGTTAACAAACTGGAAAGCTAAAGATTTCTTTTTTCACCATTGTACCGTAGTAGGTGTTATAAATGGTAGAGTTATTGACAATATAGTATTCTACTTATATATATTGTCACGTCTAAAGCTATAAGTCCATCATAATATGGCAGCCATTTGGGCACATACAAGTAATTTGACAGAGATATATTGAATAAAATAATAGATCTGATTTAGTGCGCCAATCCAATTTAGACATACATTAAATATTGAAAGTACTATCTCTCCATATTGATTACTGCACATATAATTTTCGAATAAAGTTAATATTAAATCCTGTAACTTATGAATGATCTTCAACAAATAAAAAATAACTATTAAATTAAAATTATATTTAAATTAGGGATAATTATCATTTAAATCATAATTTTTCATTGACTTCTGGTCAATCCCATAACTTTTGAAACTGGAACATAAAATCATAACTTTT
>JAYDZE010517774.1:0-15423 GCA_034509125.1 Monilaria moniliformis
GGAAAAAATTAGTTGGTTAAAATTATTGTACCAAAACAATTTTCTTATCAATTAATATTTATAATTTCAAATTTAAATTAATTTTATTTCAAATGTTTTACACATTTTTCATAAATATATTTTATTAAAAAAAAAAACCGAGCAATTTTTTTTGGCAAATGCAAGAAACCACCGAGCACAGGTGCTCGGTAAATAACGCCAAAAATGGCTCACAATACAGAAGGTTCCTCACGGCCGCGTGAAAGCAAATACAACAACACGGTCGCGTGTATGTACCGAGCACCAGTGTTCGGTGACTAAGGCCAACATGGCGCGAGATACAGAAGGTTCCTCACGGCCGCGTGTACAATCAATAACACGGTCGCGTGTTTTTAACGAGCACCGGTGCTCGGTAGATACAGAAGCTTTCTCACGGCCGCGTTAAAGAAAATACAACAACACGGTCGCGTTATTTTACCGAGCACTATCTGTACTCGGTGGTGATGACATAATACCGACCACGGTGCTCGACAATAGCTACTCGAAAATCACATACACCACTCGTTTCAAGGTAGTCGTTTTGTGACCGAGCACATACTGTTGCTCGGTATATTCATAATGTGTGCTCGGCATATGGTCGGTAATTTACCGACGGGTCCAACACCGATCAGATTTTGTGCTCGGTAGGTTTGTTTCACCGAGCATAAACGTTCTCCTAGCGAGCATGATGGTGCTCGCTAAAGCCCGCTTTTTTTGTAGTGATTATGCGTCCATATTTTGGCCACCAGAATATTGATGTAACTCATCATTTTTTAAGTATATAGCACAAAACGACATCGTTTTTTTTGCTATGACATTTATAAAATAAAAATTTAAATTACACGGTGGCATCTAGTGAACTACGTCGAGATTTCGTGGGTCGAAAATTGGATGCATTATATATTTGATACAAAATAGATGGTTTAGGGTTTAGTTAACTATTTTTTATAGTTAAGGACATTTTTGATAAAGTGGATATAGTTCAAGATTTTA
Source organism: Monilaria moniliformis (assembly GCA_034509125.1). Taxonomy (NCBI): domain Eukaryota; kingdom Viridiplantae; phylum Streptophyta; class Magnoliopsida; order Caryophyllales; family Aizoaceae; genus Monilaria; species Monilaria moniliformis. Next base: position 1,012 of record JAYDZE010517774.1, read on the forward strand.
AATGATATTTACTCTATATTATATTTAAAACTTGTGATAATATGTTTGAATTAATAACTAAACAATTAAACAATTATTTATAAACCTAAAAATGAGTTTTAATTGAAAAAGGTACTAGAATACTAAAACGATAAGGAAATAAAATACTATTCGAATACTAATAAGAAATGAAAATTATAATAGTACTCTTGAACATTTTGTCCCATACAAAACTCCTTCATTTGAAAAGAACTTGTCCCGAGTGATCCAAAGAGATAGAGATGTCAATAAAAAATAATCAAGCTCTCCATTTTGCAAAAGTCTTTTGCGCGTTTTTGATAAAGTCGATATTTATGTGCATTTAAGGGTTAATCATGGAATGTCTTGAGTAGTTTTATCATTACATAGGTATGTTTTAGTTTAATTCATGTTCAATTGGTTGTTTGACACGTTTATGGAGTTTTGCCTCACACAGACCGCGTCAAGCAAGACCAGCGATGCACGGCCCGTGTGAGAGACGTATTTTGACGCAAGGACCGTGTGTCAAGTCGGCATCAAAAGAGGGACTTTGATGCATAAATCAGAGAGAGGTTTTACTTGGAGAAAAACCCTAGACGAGCCACACCAAAGCAAGAAGATTCATTGAAGATCGAGACAGAGCAAGATTCTGCATTTTCTGGATTTTCTTTAGCTTGTTATGTAACATCCCTTATTCGATTATCACAATAATCAAATAAGTGACATTACTCACTGACTGAGACTCAATTTTAGAACGAAAAAAAGTTGCAATTTTTTGATGACATTTAAAAAAACATAAAGACTAGAGTAAATCGAGTAGTATTTCAAAGGACATGGTTTGGAATTTACTATGCATCAAAACTTATTTGATTATTGTGATAATCGAATAAGGGATGTTACAAGTCTGGTATCAGAGCCTAGGTTTAGTTGATTTTAGGACTAAACTAGGTTCTGTAGTGTGTCTAGAAGCATGCCATACTTAGAGTTTAAAATGTGTTTGAAGTAAGTGACTTGACGCGGCAGTATTTTCTGACATATAACTTAGGAATGACAGAGAATGACTAGTTTCAGAGTCGTATAGCTGAAGAAGTGTAGAGTCGCACAATAGATTCTCGAATTGAGGAGAACCCCTTCTGCTGAGGTTCCTCGAAAAAAATAGGAAGCATTATTGTAGACTTTGGCTACCGCTTTACACCGTATAGTAGGTAGAGCCCTCGTCGGACAAGGCTCGGTAATTGAGAAGCTGCATAAATACCGAGCATAGGAAGTCAGGGAAAAGCGCACTGATGACCTGACAAAAGCTGAATATTGGCTAGTTAACTTGAGATGATCTTTACTTTCATGCCGTGCACCCCAAAGGAGAAGTTGCAGTGTGCAGTTGCATTACTAAAGTAAGAATCTTACATGTGGTGGACAAGTATCCTACAGGTGACTGCTCCCACATTAGTAGATTGGGAATTCTTTGTGAAAGAATTCCACAAGCGATATGTAGTTTTACAATATATGGAGGATCATCGCCGGGAGTTCTTACAGTTGGTTCAAGGAACAATGCCAGTGTTGCAGTACGAGACTGAGATCAGACGGTTAGCTCAGCATGCTCGAGAGATTGTGGCCACTGACAACGACATGTGTCGAAGGGTTGAGAACTGAGATACATAAATTAGTTTTGGGGGTTGGAACCACATACTCGACTTGACTAGACTGTCGAGCTTAGCCCATAATATGGAGTGATTGACTGCTAATGAGAAGAAAGATAGATATGCTCGTGGTTTGGGTAAGAGGTCAACTGAGTCGTCTTACCTAGTATCCTGATTCTCATGAAAGAGACGCAGTGTGTTCCGGAGAAGCAATTGCTTGATGCCATCATGACCTCAAGGTCGAGGCCAGTGTCAGAGATTGGATTACAGATCAAGACCGACTAACACGTCTATAGCCAGTACAAGGGGACCTGATAGACTACCTGTGTGTAGTGTGTGATTTCCCTGACGTATTTCCAGAAGAATTGACTGGCATGCCACCAGAGATAGAAGTGGAATTCGCAATAGAAGTCATGCTTGGAACCGATCCTATTTCAATGGCCTCGTACAGAATGGCTCCGGTTGAGCTAAAGGAGTTGAAGAAACAATTAGAAGAATTGCTCGACAGATGTTTTATTCAGCTAAGAATTTCACCTTGGGGAGCACTCATCTTGTTTGTGAAAAAGAATTATGGATTCATGAGATTATGCATAGATTATAGGCAATTGAACAAAGTGACTATTAAAAATAGAATCCCTTGCCGAGAATTGATGATTTATTCGATCAATTGAAATGCGCGAGTGTACACCATTGCACCATTCAATTGGGATGACAGATGACAGTTGTCAGCTAAGTTTTGATAAATTGAAGAAGATACTGACAGAGGCACATGTACTAATTCAACCCAAGTCAGGAGAAGATTATACTGTTTTCAGTGACGCACCCCACAACAGATTAGGTTGTGTATTAATGCAAGAAGTCAAAGTAGTTGCAAACGCCTCAAAACATTTGAAAACACACGAGAAAAATTACCCAACACATGATTTGGAGTTAACAACTATTGTGTTCGCAATGAAGATTTGGAGACACTAAATGTATGGCGAGAGATGTTATATCTACACATACCATAAAAGCCTCAGGTATCTACTTTCTCAGAAGGAATTGAATTTGAGACAACGAAGATGGTTGGAACTCATCAAGGATTATGATTGCATCATTGATAATTATCTGGGAAAGGAAAATATAGTAGTTGATGCACTAAGCAGAAAGACACTCTATTTATTGAAAGCCACGAATGTGTATCTAGAAACATTGAATGATGGTGGGTTGTTAGCAGAGTTAAGAGTGACACCGACGTTGCTGCAGTGAGTCAAGGATTTACAGAAGAATTACAAGGAACTAAAAGCCAAAAGTGATCAAATTGACAACAAAGTAGCATGTGACTTTGCACGAGATTCTGAAGGCTATTTGTTCTCCAGGAAAAGGTTGTGTATACTTGATGATAATGAGTTGAAGCATGAGATGATCAAGGAAGTGCATTGCAGTTCTTATTCGACGCACCCTGGGAGCAGCAAAATGTATCAAGATCTAAATGAGTTCTACTGGTGGCCGGAAATGAAGAAAAACCTTATAGAGTATGTATAAAAATGTCTCACATGCCAGCAAGTCAAAGCTGAACTCCAAGTCCCCTCCGGTTTGCTTCAACCAATCACTATGGCGGAATGGAAATAAGATTGAATCATGATGAATTTTGTGACGGGTTTGCAGGTGTCACCCCGAAAAAGAGATTCAATTTGGGTTATCGTTGATCGGCTAACTAAATCAGCACACTCCATCTCCGTGCGAACTGATTATTCTTTGGAAAAATTAGCTGAGATGTACATCAATGAAATTGTACGGCTACATGAAGTCCTTATCTCAAAATATCAGATCGAGACCTAAGATTTACTTCTCGGTTTTGGAAGAAATTACATAAAGACTTGGGTTCTCGGCAAAACTTTAGCACTGCTTTCCATCCACAAACTGATGGATAGTCAGAACGTGTGATACAAGATGTTGTATCATCGACTTCGAAGGAAGTTAGGAGAAGTATATGCCTCTAGTTGAGTTCTCTTATAATAATAGTTACTAGTCGAGCATTCAAATGGCCCCCTACGAAGTATCATATGGGTTAAACAAAATGGTGGACCAGACTTGATTCAAGAAACATAGAAAAAAGTTCAACTTATACGTAGTCGACTTAAGGAAGCATCTGCCAAACAGAAATCTTACGTCGATCTAAAGATGAAAGATATCGAATACAATGTAAGCGATGAGGTATTCCTAAAGGTGTCACCGTGGAAAAGAGTGCTTCGGTTCGGGAAAAAATGGAAGTTAAGTCCGAGGTTTATCGGGCCATATGAAATATTGGATTGTGTAGGTCCAGTGGCTTACCGAATTGCTTTACCACCAAATCTGGAAAAGACCCACAATGTCTTCCATGTATCAATACTAAGAAGATATCAATCTGACCCATCCCACGTCATTCAAGCTGAGTTGATAGAGATACAACCAGACTTGTCATATGAAGAAGAACATGTTCAAATCTTAGCTAGGGAAATCAAAGAATTGAGAAACAAGAAGATACCCTTAGCCAAACTATTTTGGAGAAGCCAGAAGACAGAAGAGGCTACGTGGGAAACCGAGGAATTAATATGATAACAATACCCGCATCTTTTCGAATCAGGTACCAATTTTGGGATGAAATTTTCTTAAGGGGGATAGAGCTGTAACACCCTAATTTTGAAATATCCTAAATAGTGCTTAAGCTATAGAGTATGTGCCTCTAATTATGATAACATATAAGTGTGGGAGCTAATAATTAATATTGAAAATGTGAATGTGCTATTGCCATTTCTTCGACGATCTATCATTTGAACTAGCGAACTATGTGATTCATGATAATTATTTTGATAAAGTGCGTATATGTTTCTCTATATTTTTAGAGGGAATTTTCTAATGGTATAATGGTCTATTAAACCTTTGAAATTAATGAAAGTTTGAACCACATATCAAATGCATAGCACAACAATTAGCCAAGGTAATTAACTAAATTTAAGCATTTTTCCCCTAACACCTACCATTCTTGTGCACTACAACAATGTGAAAGTCAATGGATGAGTTCCACACATCATGTCCACTAGTGTATGCCCTAACCCAGGTGTCACATAGATAGCCAATATTTAGAATATCCAACAAAACAAAAAACCTTTTCCCTAATTTCATAACATTTTCCTGTAGCATTGGAGGGGAGAAACAAAAAGAGTTTCCAAGCCAACATCTCAACTTCTTTCAACCATTTTTTCGAACCGCCTTGAGAGAAATATCAAAAGAGACTTTCTTCATCCATTACCTCTAGATAGAAGCCCCACACCCCACCTCATTCTTACCGTTCTAGGTTGTGATAATTGGAGTCAAGAAGTAGAAAAGAATGGCTAAAAGATATAAGAAGAAGGAGTTGGGAAAGAAGCCAAGAGAGATTAAGTGCTAAACTAGAGATTGGTTTACTTTTCTCTTGATTTCTTAAGTATAATTGGAACTTTAGAAGTATGACTATGAACATCCATGCTTAGAATTTGTGATGTGAGTTAGCCTTGTTGGGAAATTCATGCATGATAGAGGAAATTAACCATATGATAGGTACTGCATGTTAGCAATTTGAAAGTTGAAGTTAGTTGTATTTAAGTGGATTTATACAAGTGTGTGATACCTTAGCATGTTAAATTTGGAAATTCTTGTTAGATTTAAATCATTGCATGTTGAAATTGGGTTTTATTTTGAATAGTTCTACATATATATATGTTATAATGTGTGGGAGGATATTGAATGATGAATAGAAGTGTCACTTGTGCTTGTAGAATCAAGAAACTCGTTTTTGAAGTGAAGTCACATTCAGCCAATAATCATTGTGCTACGAAAGAGAGTTGTGAGGCTGGTTTGACTGATCAAAACTTTTTTGTTTGCTCTATAATTTTGAATATGGGAAAGTTATTAATGTTAGGTATGTTGCGTAAAAATTTCTAGGTGATATGGGGATATACGAATTTATGGTCAAATTTACAAAACAACTGTCATTTTTCTTCCCAATTTTTGAAGTTTGTACTAAAAGATACATAACCCTCAAACTCATATGAAGAAGGCTTTGAAATTTTAACATAGAAATAGATATACTCAAGTTTGATTTTCCACTGGTTTCATTAATTTTAATGCTCTTATGAGGTATGGATGTAATTTCTAAGTTGAGTCAGAATCTATGAAAGACTTGATCATGTGTTGGGATTTGTTCCCTAAATACTTGAATAGGAAAGTACATTTGATCATATATTGAAATATTATACTCTCAAATAGATATGATGAACTTGAAATACATATTTTTGAGTGAAAAATATATTTTGGCATTTTGAAATATTTTGTTATTTAATTGAATTTTTAGAAAAGATGATTACTTAGACTTATGCATTTAAAGGTTTTGTTATTGTGTATAATTCATTAACTGGTTTTCAAGCATCTTAGTAAATCTTAGCTATCGAAATTATGTTTTTTGAAATTCTGGAATGTTTGTACTTGGCTCAAATGTGGAATTATAATAAACTAAATGCTTTTAATTTGGAAAAAGGTCACAATCTGCCTTGTTTTTTCAGTCAGTTCTTCAATTTTTTCAGGGATTTTAGAATAATTATTTTTCAGTTTATTTAAAATGATTTCAGTGTGTGTATATGTGTTCTATAAATTTTGGTGAAGTCATAAGGTCATTTAATATTTTTATAAATTGTGTAAAGCTAGCTGCCGGGAAATTGCCATGTTCTAATAGGCTATAGTAATTTGTTCATAACTCTCAAACTTCTAGGAGTATTTGAGTAATTTTTTTGGAGATGAAAATAGACTCTTTGAGGTTGTTAGAACTGATAATATATGCCCTTAAAGCCCTCAGTGTGAATCCAGTATGTGTTGTGTAAGTCAGTATTGTGCAGTGAAGGTTGTAAGATGTGATCAGATTTTAACAACGTGTTTGCAAATTCATATTTATGCCTTTTGGTTTAGGACTTTGGGGAGGGTTAATATTTTTATTAATAATATATGGAATTAATATTTCAATGTAATCCCTAAACTAAAGGTACCCAAGCCCCGAGTGCTAGCTGGGGAAATGAAAAAGTTCGGGACTAATTGACAAGGCTTAGGTGATTGTCCTTGGTGCACAGTAGGGTGTTTTGTGATTTGATTTATGATTTTCTGGCTATGTTGTTTTGATATAGGTTTAACTTAGAAATAAGCATGATTGATTCTAAAAAAATGTTTTAGCTATTGAAGTACTTTATGAATAGATATCTTGTGGACGTGATGTTTGGTGACTAAGCATGCTATTATTTATGTTGTTGGACGTGTTGATTAGAAATGCATATGAAAGCATGAGTATATGATTTCATTGTTAGATATAGTGATTTCATAGCATGATTTTCTATGTTGAATTATTATGAATTTGTTCCATGTTTGTGATATAAATTCGTATCCACAGCCATGTGCTTAAAGTGTTGTCAGTGGGTATAATTGGCATGCCATATGACATCAGTACTGCATCTTCTATGACCACTCCTCTTCCGAAATACCAAAGCGAGGGTCATCTGATATATGAATTGGGCCCTATCTGTCTGGTTGTACCCCTTTACGGGATAAAAATCCGAATTATGTCTGATCTGTATCCCTTGTCGGAAAGCATCTGAATCTGAATCCGAATTTGACTCTGATCTAGTATGTGTACCCAAGTATGTCTCTGAAGCACATCAGGGGAAAAACTGTTGTTGCACTGTGATACTTAAGTATGCTATATGTGCACTTCTGATACTTCTGTTATGACTTGGTATTTGACATGTGAGTCACAATATCTTGACTTAACGTTTATGTTTATGCTTAGGTATAGTTTGATGAAATGTGATAATTTTTTTTCGATATGTAAAGAGTTGTGAATCTTATCAAGTAGTTGATGTGAAAATGTAAGGTTAAACGTCAGCATGTGTTTATTGAGTGGAAATTGGCCGGGCCAAGTTTGCCCAGGTAAAAATGAGCATATGTTGAACTTTATTTACTGAAACAAATGGAACTCTGATAAATATGCCTAGATTTTTGAATCTAGACTTCAAGGGTGAAATTATGATTTCTTGATTTGCTTGCCCTTCTTGAATGCTCTACTGAGCTATTGTAGCTCACCCCCTTCACCCTTTTTCCCCTACGCAGATTAGGTAATCTTGGTCGGTCAGTAATACAACAACTCAGGGACGTCAGTCGCTTAGCCTCCTATCCATCTTTTGGTAAAAGATATGATTTCGTCACTATGGCATGTTAGGATTCCTTTTTGTATGTAAATATTCTGTTTGTTTGAAAAACTAATATCGGTTTGTAGCTAAACGAACTATATTATGGACACTCTGGTCTAAACCACTATATCTGTACTTACATATAAGCTAGTTAATATAAACTACTCTTCGGCATTGATATGATTCTGAAAGTGTTTAAAAACTACGTTGTGAAAACAAATAAATTTTGATGCATAGTGAATTGCAAACTTTATCCTTTGAAATACTACTCGATTTACTCAAGTCTTTATATTTTTCTGAAAAAAATGTCATCAAAAAATTGCAATTGTTTTTTTATAAAATCCGAGTCTGAGTCGGTAAGTAACGTCACTTATTTGATTATTGTGATAATCAAATAAGGGATGTTACATGTTAAGATTGAACATGTTTTACCTTATTTTAGTTGTTTTATTCTCATCATTCATGGATACCTAGATCTTTTATCCTAGGGTAAGAGAGTAGTCAACTTTGATACTTGTTTGATTTTCAATTTACTGATTAAGACCTTGTTTTATTTTAGTTGCTTTTGTGTTTAATTTTTATTTTTAACTAACCATTGATTAGATGATTATGTATGTATTGTTGCATGATTCGATAGATGAGTTTCAATACATGATAAAGAACAATTAACACATTAAACAATATAATTGAGAGATTTGAGGCTAATAGTGAGGACTTGAGATCTTAAGAGCTTTTAGGAGTTGCAACTTAGTAATTAAACGGAGACGTAGGTTATAGGTTGTAATCTATGGTTTAGATGCTTACAGCGAAGGTTTAAGCTAATTAAGTGATTGTCTTGCTAGAACTTGTGTTTAAGTGAGCATTAAATGTGATTGTTGAGAATGTTGATTAGTTGACGAAATCGAATCCCTAGAATTCACCTGTTTTATTCAATCATTTCTCCAAGTTCAAACTTCATTATTGTTTCTTTTTTATTTATTATTCATAAACTTGTTATTTGGGTTACTATAGATAATATAAATTAATGAAGTCATAGTAATTCGAATTGAATTAACCAATCTCTATGGATACGATACTTTTGCTTGCTATAACTATACAACAATAGCACCGTTCACTTGCGGTTTAGTTTTAGTTGAAACAAATAGTCGATCAGTCTCCTGCTTTAATGCGGATTTATTGATAACCACTACCAAAGTTCTATGTTATTAAACATTTTTGTCCCAAATAGCCTATCCAGCATAAACCCCTTTCGTGAAATTTGAATGGGTGATAATTAACTCTCTAAATACCTTATGCCAAGAGTCATGCTTTTATATTCCCAACTCATTCTTTTCGATTGAAATAGGTGTACAACATCATTCTTTCACCTTTGTTTTCTCACCATTAGTAATACACAATATACTATAAGGTTCATGATGTTTTTCCACATGTAACTTCAAAGTAGTAGCTAATTTTTTAGAGATAATATATTCAAAGCTATAACTACCAATAATCGACCCAAAGGTTTGATTAGAAACACATTCGATAGCGAGTCATCCTTTTGATGCTCTAGTAAGAATTTTGATACCACGATGGTCTGCTGCGCATTAGTATAATCTCCATCGAGTTCACAAATTCTACCATTCACATGTTGTCAATCTTCACTATAATTAGAGTTTAGGTTTTTTTCAATAAGTAGCAAATAATTCTACTACTTTCTCATCAGATGAATCCTCGTAGGTTGGATTCTTATGTTGCCGGGAAAAGCCACGATCAAAAGGAACATCCTGAGAAATTCTTCGAACTCTTCATTTGCCATCTTGATTATCGCGTGTGTGCTTCGTTGCTCTAATCTCTTGATCCAAATATTAATAATTAGGACCATTGTAGCTATATGTTGGACCTTTCTGATCACATCTGTGAGAGTGATTTATTCATCGTTGGAAGCCATAAGCAATGACTGAACAATTATTATAGACCAAAAAACGAGTTCTAATTGAAAATTGAATTAAATTCCTATAATGATAAAGAAACAAAATACTAGTAGGATACTAATTAAAATATTAAATTAATTATTATGAATTAATTTTTGGCAAGGGCAATGAGCAATTTACTACGGCAGTGTAACAAAGTGGTCGACGGTGAAGAAATGAGCTAATGCGTTTTATGCTCTCCCTCTCTCTCTCTCTCTCTCTCTCTCTCTCTGTGTGTGTGTGTAAATGAACAAGGGCAAATTTGGCCTGGTAGAACTGGAGAAAAGAACAAATACTCAATCTGTCTCGCTATTAGTGGCCTACACGAATTGAACACGTAGATTAAGAAATTTATATTTTGGGCGTAAAGTGGTAGTGTCTATTAAAGTTGACTAACGTTTTGCGCGTAATAAATTTCCTTTTTCAAACTACGCCACTTACAGTGGGACAACCCAATAAGGTATACTGATCACTAATGGCGGGACGAAGGGAGTATTTAATAAGTCACATATAAATGAAGTAATAAACGTAAAATCATATATCACATATTAGGGCATGCACAACATGCAACTCGTGGCCTGCCCCAACCGAACCGGACCAACGCAAGACTCGTTGTGGATGGGGTGGCGGGACGGAGGGAACATGAGCGGGTTGGGTGGCAAGACAGGGTGCGTGAGATGGAGGGAACAGGAACAGGTTGGCCTGCCACACGCTCCCCCCTCCATGGCCATTGAGCGCGCGCGTTACGCCCACTCGCTGGGCCTACGAGTGGGCATCAACGTGTTGCGATTTAAATTTTTTTTAATGAAATTCAAAATTTGAAAAAAAAAATTATATCCAACAACTAGCAACCGTTAGGCCATTTTTCCATTTTTTTCATTGATCACAACCACTAAAAATGCCTTACTTCTCTCATTCCATTTCTCACACTATTTCTGTCCACCTTCTCTCCCAACTTTATCTTCTTCATCACACTTCATCTTCTTCATTCCATTTTAATTTTCTAGAGCCAAAATGACCGGCAACGACAACCAAACTAATGGGGAGATTGGTTTTTTCGTCAGGGCTACAGTCTTCACACGCTGGGTTTTTCCTAGTCGTCGACTTATGCCATGTAGACGTCGCAAGGGGCCTATGCAACATCTTTTACTCAATCAGTTTTCCAATCGAATAAGAGATGCCACAAGTTCTGGAATAGTAATTTATCCAAATTTAAAAACCATTTTCATGCAATAACATCTAATTAAAACTTATTAAACTTCTAATTTCATATATAAATTCACATCTACACAACAATATAACCAAATTCATCTATATTAATTTAAAACGCAATGAAAACAATAATACGTAATTAATAGATCTCATGCATGTCATCATTCTATGATCTAGATATATACCAAAAAAAGGATGACTAGTGACCACTGAGGACGCAGGAGCTCCAAAAAACTAAGGGTCAGACACAAAATGCTAATTTTCTAGAAAAACGCATTTGAGCCTCAACAAGCTCAGTAGCATATTCATCACTATAAAAACTAATTCTTCGATTAAGATAAAAATAATATGTAAAGCCGAAATCACATTACTGAGGTAGTTGGTTCGCTCGCTGATCACCAATATTTCCCGATCATCAGAAGTATGGAGCGTCATTCTTTCAAGACCACTGTCTACGATCGCTCAATGTGTAGATAGCCAATCCATCACCAAGATCATATTGAACTCGTGGAAAGGTAACTCCATTAAGTCTGGAAGAAACTAATATTCTTGAATACTAATGGAACACCCTCTATATATTCGGTTCACTATTACCCTTTTCCCTAAGGTATCTCTACATCATATTTAGTTTCTTCTTGGAGTAGGTTATGTTTTTTTATAAGTTCGGTGTATATATAGGAGTGTGTGGAGTCGCAATCAGCTAAAGCAATAACTGATGAATCGAACAATTTAAATATACCAAGTATAAGATCTGGTGCATCCTGCTCCTCCCGAGCTCTAATGGCGTAAGTATGAGCATGAGCTCTTAGCTCAGCCCTAGAATCACCTCTGATGCACCTCCCTGGCCTCTACCAGCTCCAAAACTCATGCCCGATCTCTGACCTCTCTGTGATATATATACTAATATCTCTGGTGGAGTTATTGTAGGACCTAGATTCTTTGGGCAATCTCTCAGGAAATGATATCAGGATCCACAGCCATAGCATCTCCAGACATTACCCGATACTCACCGAAATGTCGTCTCCCGCAGATATCACAAATCTGTAGTTCATCAAACCTACCAGACTGGCTACGGAAGCAGCATGTGATCTTGGCCGAAACCCAGACATCTACCCCGAACCAAATTCAGAAAAATGTGCAGGCACTGAAAATCCTCCACGACGAGAATCTCTGAATCTTTTCCCAGTTTTCCTTGACACGTCTCTAGATGGTTCAACAACTCTCTTATCCTAACTCTTCGCTTGTATATCGGCATCCTCACTCGCTTCCAGTTGCTCAGCTGACTGTGCTAGATTCGATAACTTTGTCAAGTCGAAGGTCTCAACACCCAGTAAAACCTTCTTTATGTTGTTATTCAAACCCTTTCTGAATCTTCGGCACATGTCATTGTCTGTAATGATCATATCGTTTACGTAATTTTTTCAAAAAGAGTTCTCAGTTCACCTTTGCCGGTACAATAACATATATAACACTCACCTACCACTTGCAGGCTTCATCCTTCAATAGTGCCATAACACATTGTAATTTCTCCTCTGGTGTCGGGTTCATAAAGCCGTAGATTCTCACCAGCCTGATAAGCCATTATGCTGCTCTGCTTCATCCTCAGTCATACTTAAACATTACTAAACAAAGATTAACAGAAAGCAGTTGCGTCAGGACAATAGTATAGAAAACGACTTGACACTCTATGTGGCATGTTACTAAAATCATATCTACTCATCCAGGAGCCTAGGAACGACTAAACCTAGGTTCCGATACCACGATTTGCAGCAGCCCTTACTTAACTTGTTTCCCAATCAAATAAGAGATGCCACAAGATCTTTAATAGTAACTTATCCACATTTTAAAACCATTTTCATGCAAAAACTTAATTAAAAACTATTAAACTTCTAATTTCATATATAATTCACAACTACACAACAATATAACCAAATTCATTTATAATAATTTACAACACAACGGAAACTAGAATACGTAATTATAGATCATATACCTGCCACCGTTCTATGATCTATATATATACCCAAAAAAAAATAACTAGTGACCACCGAGGACGCAACAACTCCAAAAAAGGGGGGGTTAGGCACAAAATGCTAATCTGCAAACGGAGAGAAATTCATGTGAGCTTCAACAAGCTCAGTAGCATATTCTTCACTATAAAAACTAATTCTCTGGTTAAGATAACATTATTATGCAAGTTTAATCATGTTAATTTTCATTGTTATTCAAGTATCCCAAATACTATGTTATTTCACATATTCACCTAATTTCTATATATCACACATATAAATTTCACATTTCACTCACACATGGCACGAAATTCACATTATATAAGCACAAAAATCACATTATCAGCTAATTATCATTTTATTATCTTATATATAGCATAATCATTTCCACAGTCATCAAGAATCAACAAATAGCATAATAGCCCCCACAATTTTGTTTGGTGTCAAAACATAAGGGTATGCGGACTAATCAACCGTATAGTCCTGATGGCGGGCGTCGTATTGCCTATATTGGGCGACCACCAAAATGCTAATCAGTATAGTCCCGATAACGGATGTTGTATGACCCGATAGCGGGTGCCGTATAGTCCATATTGAGCGAACACCAACCACATCACATCACATATTTGTATAGAAGTACTTCAGTCCTATGGCTTGCCAAATATACCTAATGAAATCCCCCAAGCAACGGAACAACACATATTTCGTCAATATTATTCTCATGTATAATCATGTTCACAAATGATCATTTTCATATTTATCTCATCACATGTATTATTTACATTATTCATGTGCATAATCATCAACACATTCGTATCGAATTATATTACATTATCATTTTTCATAATTAATCAGTTCCACGCGTTCAAGCACATAATAATCACATATAAGCATGTAATATCATTAAGTTAATTCACATTATCTCAACAAGAGAATTAGATCCTTGAGTGAGAATACGCTACCTCAAAAGTAATCTTTACTAAGCTCGTCAACCTCCTAACTTCACTCATTTCCTTGCTCTGCCGATTTTTATCTGATATGTTTTTACCTTGAATAAATTAATAAGTATATTCTACAATCAGTTCATATGTTCCAATATACTAAACTTTATTTAGATCATTAGGATTTTTTTTAGCTAATTTCCCTTAAGTTCACCTATTGTGTTTATTAGACGTTCTAGGTCGAGCGGTTCGATACATAACCTAACGATTTTATTTCTAAGCTCGACTCACTAAATAATTCATGTTTATTAACTTAGTTTATATTTAAAATGTAACACCCCTTACTCGATAGGTAAACCCACCGAATAAGTGATGTCACGTTTGGTATCACACGCACACAGACCAAAAAATTTCTTTTTTCTTTTTACAGGAATTTA